>JXSR01S003607.1:2895-20479 GCA_000969725.1 Ophiothrix spiculata
GAATTGTGCAAAAAGCGTGATTGAAAATGTCTGTAACAGAATAGTTATGTGGTTTGATGCAAACACAGGTGTTATGCTTTTGTAAGCGTTTCTAGAATATAACAGCATCATGACAGGGTGACAAAGTCACGTTGTTTGAAATCAACATCTCCTTTTTAGATTCATTGAAAGTGGAATATACTGGGATATTTGCAGACGCAATAAGTCTTTAAAGTACTAGCTAGAGGAGAGTGACACGCAGACTGTTTGCATACAGACTTTTTAAGGTTTATTCACCTGTTCAATTTCAAATGATGAATTTTGCCCATCCTATTTAGGTTATTGTTATTCCAGATTCAACAGCATGGAGTCATAACAGTGCTTTAACAGAAATACCTTCTTTTCCATAAAACTTTATTAATTATTCTTGTCAAAGAAAAATAACAATAACAATCATAACGTGCCTTATGAAAAGACTCATTCTTTAAAGAGGTCACAATTTTGTGGAAAATCCTAACAATTGTAATTTAGATGATTCTTCATTGTCATGTTCAATGTCGCATTGTTTCCAACGTATTTCCACTCAGTAGTATACAAAACATTTAAATGTTTTCCTAATAAAGTGATAGCTTCAAACTTTATAGTTTTGACAGATTTATAGTACTTTATCATACCCTGTTTAAACGATTATATTTACAAGATGAGCCTTGGTATTTTGTTTTTCAGAGATACAGTATTTTTCACTTACATTCAAAAGATTTCAAAGTATTACTTTATTGTACACCCAAACCTTCATTTTTATGGACCCAAACAAGGATGTAATCCTATGTATCGATTGGAACTGTAGTTCTGTTGCTGTTTTATGGCAGACTTATTCGAAGTGACTTAGAATTGAATATGTACGGAAAGCGCTTACACGCATATACATTAGAAATGGCCTGATTTGTTCTGTTTACCCGTTTGGGTTCATAACCTTGACATTTGAAAATCTGCATTTAGCAACTTATAAAAAATGCAGAAAGGGTAGCAATAAAAGTATAGATTAAGCAAAATTGTAAATGTTTAATGAAACAACACATTTAGAAGCTATCATTTTAGCTCATTGTAAACAAATAAAGCCTTAAAGGTGGACAAGGAAATACCTGATTAGGGAATATGGTGACGTTTATACGTAATAGGCATACAAGCAAGAGCATGATGGGTAACTATATTTCTATCTTTTCCTGATGTGTTTAGTTAATCATATTATTATCTACACTGCATAAAAGTTGGGCAAATATACATCCCTACCAACTGCTGGGCAAACTAAAAAAAGCTCCGTAGATCAGACACTTTTGCCAACATTTTCTATCGCTTTTACCCCACAGATGGCAGATGGACTCGCGTTTCCGCTCAAATAGGTTTGCCCAACATTAAGGCAGGGATGTGTGCCCAACAGTGTTATTTGTGTTTTGCCCAACGTTGGTAGGGATGTATAGTTCATCAACGTTGGGCGAAATCAGCCCCAAATCGCCCAACTTTCTTGCAGTGTCATGGCGTCCTTGCAACTAATGTAGAAACAACGTAATTATATTGACATACAGTATAGCGATAATCATCTAATCAGATCTGAATCTTGTTAAAAACTATTCAAGGTAACAAAACTAAGTTTTGTGAAAAGAAAATTTTGAATTTTGAAAATTCAATTAGTTTTAGTAAGATGGTCACTGCCTATTGAGAAATGTTTCTTGGATACATTTTCGTACATATGATTCGAGGTTATTTAATATTTCAAATTTGAATGTTGCTTTAAATATAATATTCCCATTGCAATATTAGAAAAAGAAAGAAACATGATCATGTTACCCCACTGCTCATTGAACTTCACTGGCTACCCATGGAGTTCCGTATTCAGTTCAAACTCGCCGTGTTTGCCTTCCAATATTTTGAAGGCACATTACCTCAATACCTATCTTCCGTCCTCTGTACGTATCAACCGTCTCGTACCCTCAGATCATCAGCTGAAAAACTCTTCAAAACTCCACGGGTAAACTTGAAAACTGTCGGTGAACGTTCGTTCCACTATGCTGGAACTCACTTCAAAACAGAATTCGCAGTATTTCAACACTTCCTGTTTTTAAACGCCATCTCAAAACCCACCTGTTATGTCTTGCTTTCCCTGAATGATAGTGTTGTTTTGTTTGGCGCTCTGAGTTCTTCGGAAGATTTTGCGCCCTAAAAGTATCCTTTATAATTATTATTAGTTTATTTCTGCTCTACCGAATTAGTACCTCAAAGGTTAAATTACTGATAAAATCAATTGCTTTTTGAAATACCGCCATCAAGAAATGTCATCTGAGCATGCTCAAAGAGACATTTTATTATGTACGATAGGGATAAAAAAAATATACCCATATTAATCATTAAAACTTAAAATAAATGCATTTAATAAATAGAATAAATACTAAGTGTATTACTTTCTTAGCTACAAGTGCCAGATATGACTTTCTGCTGTTTCTTATAAACAAATTAACAATATACTTAGTTTTTCAGTTTTTCAGCAATGTGTTCAGAGTGTGATTACTTTTATTTTGATGTACTGTATTATTTGTCACAACGGGTTGTCTATTTTTATTTAGCCATGTGTCTCCATTATATCAATCTACTACAGGTGTCAAATATGACTTTCTGCTGTTTCTGACCCCAAATTATCAGACTATCCTGAATAATTGATTTTTAGATTTTCTTTGTCAAGGTAGAACATAGAAAAAGGATAACATATACCAATGGACAATTCCAAAGTAACGTTTATGACCGAAAATTAAAAAATGTAAATTTTAAATGGCTACAGAACCTAGCATAAACATCATATTCACGAGTTTGTTGTTGATAATGGTGCTCACTGAGACATGAGGATGTTTAAAAATTTAAATAATTGCAAAAATCCTGAATAAAGCTCATGTAACGTTTGATGACGTTTGTAACATCGCACGAAAACTGTATTTTGCCCCAAATGACTTCAAAGTGAAAATTCTCTAACGTGTTAGCGAATTTTTATTGCGCTTTACACAGATGATGGATAACATATTTACAAATATTTCATTAAAGTGGTAGACAACTCTATCATCAGGATTTCTTTTATGTTTAATGCATTCTTTGGTGTGGTAACGTTTGTGACGTTTTGGCGTATCTTTTTGGTAACGTTTGTGACATTTTTGAATTAAAACATTTGCTCATTCATCCACGAATATCAACAACATTACAACTTCGCTTTGGGGGATACTTCTCGCGTACCAAGTAACAATCGTGGTCGAATTAAAAATTGTTACTTTAAATCAAAATAAGTTTCATTTTCCATGGAATGAGCCTAATTGAAATCAAGATAGTTCACAATTGTTTATCCCCTTAAAAACACCTTATTTTTAGCCGATTCCTACCATTTCTGTATTTAAAATTACATTAAATCTTCTTTACTACAACAACAAGACGTTTATGATTTGGTGCTTTTATCAAAGTCAGGATCATTTGTAATATGTGCACATTTTTTTTTGATTCACGTAGCATGTAGCTTATTGTTGCATATCTGATGTATACTTGTGTGAGCCGCCGCGGAAGGACGCACTTGTTCGCTCGTACATGTTGCTCGCTACAAGCCGATATGTGCATCCTTTTGCCAACGAGTGTTATCCTAATGCCATTTTCACGCTCCATTTAAGTTCGAGGACTGGAACACATTGAATCGTGACTTTCTTGAAATCCAACTAAATGTGCTGTTTTCCTTTTTATATATTTGTTTCCTCCTTTAATCCCGTAGGGGGGTTGTAACAAAGTGTCAATATTATTAAGAATCAAATGCAATGTACTATTTTTTTTATTTTTCACCAAACGAAAATTCAAGCTTATTTTTGTTGAATAACTTGGCTTATGAACCATTAGATTTAAATCAGTTGTTTTGCGTGTTTTGCAGTCTTGCATATATTACTTAAGCAGGGCCACAGATTTGTAAGAGATATAAAAGAACAGCAGTATTACAGAACAACTAAAATCTCGCTCAATAATTTGGCTAATGAACCATGAGATTTAAATTAGTTGTTTTGCGTGTTTTGAAGTCTTGCATATATTACTTTAGCAGGGCCACAGATTTGTAAGAGATATAAAAAAAACACAGCAGTATTACAAAACAACTAAATCTCGCTCAATAATTTGGCTTATGAACAATGAGATTTAAAGAGTTGTTTTGCGTGTTTTGCAGTCTTGCATACATAGATTTGTAAGAGATATCAAAGAACAGCAGTATTACAAAACAACTAAAATCTCGCTCATCTGTTATTTCAGGTGTAAGAAGAACTCAAGCAGCTGAGTAGCATATTCTAATGAGGTTAAGCACTGGATTAAAAGCACATGTATTATTCTAAAGTATTCAAAAAGACGAAAACGGAAACCAATGATGCAATAGATGTTGTTGTCAATGAATATAATGATGTGATTTAGCGGTTGAAAATTTCATGACGAAAAACTAATCGTTTTGAACTCTATAAACGCGATGATATTCTATATAACTATGAATAAGGGGTTCATATTTGCCCGTGTTACCCTATATTACAAAACATATCAGCTGATTCTTAACATTAATATTGCTGTATTTAAAATTCATACGATATTATATAAATATTATGTTCAACGTGAGATCCCACGAATGTATTCATTTGCTTTGATGTCACACAAAAGCAGTAATGCACAAAAGCTTTCTGTAAATGAGATTAATTTATACTAGTAATGACTTTTGCATTATGCAGATATAGAATTTCTGAATAAAGATTTCGGAGATATTACAGAACTAATTATATCATAACTTGATATTCTTTCATCCAAAGTCTGTTATTCCTCTTGAGATGCTTTTAGCACCGTGTTAT
This sequence comes from Ophiothrix spiculata, assembly GCA_000969725.1. Classification (NCBI taxonomy): domain Eukaryota; kingdom Metazoa; phylum Echinodermata; class Ophiuroidea; order Amphilepidida; family Ophiotrichidae; genus Ophiothrix; species Ophiothrix spiculata. Next base: position 7,767 of record JXSR01S003607.1, read on the forward strand.
CTTTCGATTAAACTTGCAAAATCAGCACATGATTTTAATTAATTGATGACAATGGTATTCTAAAATACATTTCAAACAAGAAATTTCTTTTTGAAAAAAAAAATGAGTCACTTGAAATCGTCAATGCATCATCGTTATCATCATCGTCATTCTTGTCGTCGTCGTCGTAATCGTCATCGTCATCATCGTCATCATCTTCAATTATTGTCATTCACTACAATCGGGAATATAGAAAGTGATCCATGCTATTTGCCGCAAATTCGATGCACTTTACAATTAATTCATAACAAATAAAACATAATTGTTTTAATTAGTTCTGTATATGTTTTAAACTGCTCAGCCAAATAAAAAATTGCATTGTTTAGTTGTCATCCACAACTTTTTCCGAGGTGGGGCGAGCGGGCGTAGAACTGTTTAAAAACCTTTTTTGAGATTTGCCAATGAACAATGTATAAATTGTTAATATGTAAATCGGAATGTTATATACAACTTCTTTTATGTTTTAAACCTTATTACAAGTGTCACTAATGACTTTTTTACTTTATTTTAGAACACCAATTTAAAAATAAAGTAAAAGAAAAAACCTTTGGCGCGTTTCCCTATGGTATAGTAATACGAGGACAATCATACATTTTTTTTGGTTTCATAAATAAAAGTGAGCATAAAAAAGAAAACAAAAATAGCCTACGATGATAGCATAAGCTATGGTCTTCCTTCTTCGTTATTTCTTTCTTTAAAAATGCAGTTGTAATCTCAGCCCGAGGCATCGATTGCACGAGAATTACTGTTGAACATGTTAGTGATAGAACATTGAAGAAAATGATGGGTTCAAAATTTAATTTTTGTTGGATTTGGTTCAGCAATAAAAACGTCTTTACTGTAAATAAAATAAGAAAATGAATCACTGTACGATAGCGTAGTAAGTATTTTATTCGTTTTACTTAGATTGCGGGATTAGAATCCGTTTCAAATCCAACGTCAATACTAAGCACACAATATTTCAGTGTGTCGTCGTGATGTATACATGGCCATGTTTGGATTTATTTGCTTCAATCTGTTTAGATATATCATTAATTAAAAGAATGTTACGTTGTTCGGCGTTTTTCGTTGTTCTATATGATGCTCAACTTGGTGGAAATTAAATTGATACATTAATGACATCAAAACACAATCAAGAGTAAAAGTTGATTTAAAGTATGACATGAACACAAAGTTCAGTTTATGCTACTTTTCATATCTACCTCAATAAAGCGGTACTTAACGTGCTGTCTGTGTATGATGTGTGGAATCAAGAAATATGTCCCACATTGGCATATCACCATGATCACGATCCTTATATAAGAAGTATGTCACACAAAGAATGTTGTAAATTTAAATGTCTTTTAATCCTGCGTTCAGGCATGCTAAGAGAAGAACTGACCATTAGCACAAAATACATATCTTTTTCTTAAACCGCAATTATTATTATTATTATTACCAAGTTCTTATATGGCGCCCTACAAAGAACAGAGCGGCTTACAATAACAAATAAACACAGAAAAAGGATAAAAAACAAATGGAAAAATCAAATCTACACAGGAAACAAGTGTGTTTTAAGCAGCCGCTTGAACACAGGGGTGGATGTTGCCTCTTTCAGATCAATACGTCGATTCTGGGTTTCCACCCGGAAGTCAATCTTTACCAAAATTTTAGCCCAAACACAGTTTTGCCTATAAAACTAATAAGGTGTGACATTAGCTCCTCCAATTCATATACTTAAAAGCGGGCAATTTGAATTGTTGTTTGGGATGGGTGGTAGTGCATATCATTTCTCGCCTATTTGAGTGCATCGTTATGCTTTATCAGTGGGATTAAATTTCGGTAAAGATTGATTTCCGGTTGGGAAACCCAGGATCGACGTATAGGAAGTTCATTCCACAACCAAGGAGCACAAAAAATGAATGAAGAATCGCCAGCGGTCTTAAAAGATCTGGTAATAGAAAGACACGTGGGATCTGAAGAGGAACGAAACCAAGCCCTGTATTCAAGCGTTAATTTGTTTTTCCAGAAGATGAATGAGTTCAACAAGATAACTTGGAGCGGTGGAATGAATACATTTAAAAACATACATCAGTAACTTGTAGCTAATACGTTGCTTGACTGGTAGCCAATGTAAACTGTTTTTTCAAGGTTTAAAATTGTAGTAATGCCCTCCAAATAAATCATTGCTTGTTAATTATCAAATGACCTCCGTACTCTTCAAAACCGAAATCGGCAGTTTACTACGCAGCTGTGGAAAATATAGCTTAGGAAATCTATTAATATGAAAAGTACATCACTTGGTAGTCATGGTCAGATTAACTCATAATTCAGTACTTCATCCTACACTCTTAGAAAGAAAGTATCAAATATGAGACAAAAAGGATCAATTTTGATCCTTTCTAGGTATCAAATATGAGCTTATCCTTTAAGGATCAAAGTGATCCCAAAAAAAGGATCAACAATTTTGATCCAAAAAAGGATCAAATATTTCTTATAAAAAATACCTGCAAAAAACATCACACTGAAGTGACGCTAGCAGGGTTTGAACCCACGCCGCACTCATACCTGCTGGTAATTACATGACCTACGCTCTAACCACTCGACCACGCCGGACTGTGTGATGATATCAACGTATTTATATATGTTACACCATTGTATACATTCCCCGCTGTGTAGTGGATATTGGGTTGTACTCAAATATGAAACAAAAGATACGTTGGATCCAAACGCGGTATCAAATATGAGCTCATCCTTTCCGTATCAAAGTAAACCAGAAATACGGATCAAAACTTTGATATTGTAATCAAAAAGGATAAAAATAAAATGATCCTAAAAAAGGATCAAAAATGATCCTTGTGAATTTGATCCATTTGTATATATTGATCCGCAAAAGGATCAAAAGTGATCCTTAAAGGATCAAAAGTGATCCTTAAAGGATCAAAATAAAATGATCCCGAAAACTACTCGTATATTTGATCCCGGCCTTCTAAGAGTGTATGCATAGGTAGGAGAAAAACATTCAATGACCGATGAAACATTTAATGCCACACTTGTTTTCAGGGTAAACCGTTACAGGTCGTCTTTCCTCGCCACTCAAAACAGAAAGGAATAATACTTTATGATAACAACCTTTGGTTTGGATTTTCTGGAAGTATAATTTGTTTTTACATAATATCTTTAATTACTAGAATGACTAAAAGGGTGTACTTTTTATTCGTTTTATTCTGTCGCAAAATATATCTATATTTAGGAATATTTTAAGATTTCCTCAGAGCAGTATGTCATTTAACTGCCGAATGTTAAATATCAAACTACGCATACAAATATGTTTAATAAACAGTTATTAAAGACTAAATGTACTCTACCTCTGATAACTACTAGGTATTCTCCTAGTCTAGTGTGAGGTTTTGTTTAATGTTATACCTATTTCATTTAGTTTTTTAGTTGTATTCCCCCATGTGTCTGCGTGCATAAGCGGCAGCTGAAAACTTTGTTTCCATAATTTTGCTGCTCTCTATGTTTCTATTGTTGCTTGTTTTATGTTTTTGTAAAGCCACCTCAATCTTTTATGGAGGCTATACACTGTTACAACCGTGTTTAGCCAGGAAATTACTCTTTTTGCATTCACTTTGTAAAACAAATTTAGACACTAAAAATCGCGTGTCATTTCACTAAACAATATATACTAAACATCGTGTGTCATTTCACTAAACACTGATGATTGATTTCTAAACATCAGTGTCAATACTCTAAACACTTCCTTGTCTAAACATGTCTTTGCCTTCACTTTCTAAACACACTTTTTACAGTGTATAAATGCTTGTTATAATGTAAATTTTGTCATTTGGTGAAAAATCGGAAATAACAGATTGTAGGTTATGAAATTCTGGGAATTGTATCAACGTGACAATGATATCAACTTATTTGAACTAATAATGACGATTTGTAAAACCCAAACTTAGTCACATCAGCAAAGGAAACGTATTATCAAGTCAGTCTAGAATTATTTTTCCTATTCAATGCAGAATATTCTCCAGATATCTTTAATCATGTATTTGATATCAACACTATTAAGACAGTAATAATCTTAGCCAAAGGCACATAAAAAAATCTAACGTGGAGCATGTTAATGATAGTATTGAGAAGAAAAATATGATTATCTGCCACATTGATGAACTGTTCAGAGGCAAATGATGGGTAATGACAATTTCTGTCCTCGTGGATTAGTACAGCGCGCGACATTGGTATACGTTCCTTTAAAAAACAACCTGACACTGAATGTCATATAAAAAGAGGAGAGAAATCTAAATGAGATATGATGCGTATATGATTTGGATTCTTAACATAAAGTTTAAACCTCTATTCCAGGAATAAGTTTTACAAAATTGTAAAGCTGACTATATTACTTTAGGCATCTTCTACAAATTATCCCTTTAAAATTCAAGGTCCCTTTAGGCTCCCTGTAAATTTGTTTTGGATTGTTTAAATGTAATTGGAATCCTTTTGGGATATAAATCGCACATGGGCATCGGGGAGGCTTGAAGAAGGAATGCACTAATTTTCAACAATAAAACAAACCCACAGTTTACAGGATGTCCACACAACTATCTTATTTCAACATTATATGCCTATACCGGGGGTACAACTTGTAAAAAATTCTATAAAAATAGCTAATTCTTTACTATATAAATCATGAAATATTAAGTGGCAGTACCAGCTTCTCAGTTCTGATTGGGGGTGGGGGTGGCGGCAAATGAGGGGCAAGACAAATTTCTGGGGGGCAAACATTTTGACAAATCTGTTTAAGTTGTCTGAAAAACACCTATTTGGGGCTAAAATGTGCTACTAAGTGATGAAATACGCGTGTTGCACGCTAAAATTTATACATTTTGTGTTAAAATTATCAATAAATAGGGATAATTAAGAGAAATGAAGCTTCTGAATTTTTTTTTCTGGGGGCAGAAAAATGCCCCCTATGCCACCCAACCACTGACGTAGTAACAGTCCTCACTGCAGGGCCGTATGAAGGCATGTAAGCCAGCGGGGCAATGTTAACCGTCCTGATAATTCATGTTTCGTTCTGCTATATACCGTCAGTGGCAAGGAGTTTCAAAATGAGGGGTTAACCTGGGGGAAAATTGAACAACTGGGTCCAAAAAAAATGCAGCAAAAATGGCCGGAGGAAAAATTATGGAACGAAAAAACTTGCTTATTTCTGCTAAAAATTGACATAAAACCTTTGCTGAATTTTTTTTATTATTTTGATTACCAAAATGATGTAAAATCGTAATATTCGCGCGAAGCGCGCGATTTTTTTAATATTTTACATTTAAATTATCAATTTTCTCTTTCTTTTTTCTTTGACAGTTGAAAAAAATTTCGCATTCCCCCCTTCATTCCTTAAAAAAAATTCGCACCCCCCCCCCCCTCTTTCTGGAAAAATAATTTCGCATTCCCCCCTAAATTTTACCATTCCCCCTGGCGTAAATAATGAGCGGTCCCTAAGTAAAACGAATAAAATACTTACTACACATACCGTACAGTGATTCATTTTCGTTTATGTTATTTATAATACAGACATCATTATTGTTATGTCAAATCCACAAAGACGACACTTGGAACTTATCATTCGCCTCACACTAAATCATCTATTTTGAAGATAATCATTTTTCTTCAAAGTTCTATCACTTACATGTTCCACGATAATTCTCGTGTAATCGATGCCTCGGGCTGAGATTACAACTGTATTTTCAGATAAACAATATATAAAAACTATCCTATATGACCTGAAATCTATGAAATATTAACGTAACGTATCCTATGGGAAATAATACTTTACTCGTAAGAAAGATGCATTTTATTCTATGGGAATGTGTATAATTTGGATCAAGATAATTATCAATACACATATTGCATTTAAACATCATCAAAATCAAGGTTTTTATCATGAACAAAAATGTGTGCCTTTGCATGGAGTCATATATATATGCTGAGAAACTGAATGATAGATCGATTTAAACTTGAATGACTGCTTCAGCAAGTACGAAAATCGGTCTCCGCATGATGTATTATTTTTATTGTAATTGAAACATTTCTGTGTAAACATTTTGGTAAAGACTATCATTTTAAATACACTTGTGCAATACTGAATAGTATTTTTCAACAGTATATTTTCAAACAAGTAGGGTCTCAGGTAGGGTATCTATTCCCAAAAAAATAGCTCGCTATTGCAATTTAACGTTCTCATGTTGAAATTAAGTTAAATTCAATACTTTTAATAAATCATTTATAATCCCTTAAACTAAAAGCAAGAAATAGACATCAACAATATTTCGCAATACAGCGCATAGGTAATTCAAGCATGCAAGATACACTAAAGTTAAACACAAATAAGAAACAAATCGTGATTTAGAGAATATTAATGTGTTCGGTAATAAGAAAGAAAATGGCTAATATTATGTATATTCACAAAAACTGGGTTTTGTTTGTTTGTTTGTTTTTTGTTTTTGTTTTTGTTAAATCGAGTTTATCAACAAAAAATGGGATTATCGATAAACCGATGTTTTCGATCGAAAGACAGTATTATCAATTTGATGAAAGTCAAATTTTGTTATAAATTAATAAATATTAAGAACAAAAAGGACAATTTCAACTTTTTTTGAAAAGTGGATTTTCTAGAGTGGTTTCATATTCACTGAATTTCTAGAATAGTTCTATTTTCACACTTAAAAGCATTAGCCACGATTACGAAAGTGAAGTTCAGCTTTCCGCAACACCTACTGATTGTGGAAAGTACATCCAACTAATAACTAATATTCAAAACCAATCTTGTATAACATGAACATTTATACAAAAACAGACAATTATTTGTGCTCTGAATTTTTCATTTTGATTTAATTATTCATTAAACGACGAGTACCACAAGATTTTCGAGAACAAAACCAGTTCTCAAGTAAATGTTAGAAAAAGTTCCAGAAATCTTCTAATGAATCTATCTGCACTTTTTCATGTGAATGGTGAGTACATGTAGGCATTTTAAAACACCTATCTAGAACTACTCATTGGAACATGGAACAAGATTTTTTTTCTAAAAAAGCGTCGCGTGCATGTTAACACGTATGTTCCATAGCGATTTCTTACCTGCGAACTTACACTTTCAGTTTAAATACAATTTTATGACAACAAACAGGTAGCTTGCGCTCCCTATCGGATTTGAAATCTTAACAATATTTTGCAACAGATACTTCCAAACATGCAAAGGCAAAATTGGTTTTAGAAATAGGCATCACGTTGTCTCCAACCCTTTGCTTCCCCAAACACGTTAGCCTAGTTCAAGTGTTTTGTAATGCATAACAATGCATTTTGTAAACGATTTTGTTAACCCGTTTCTGATTCTATTCACTGGAGTCAATAGATATAGATGATTGCCACTCAGGGGAGTCGGAAAGTGGTCCAATAAAAGTGGTACAGCAAATGGCCCTTTAGTTATAAGAAATATTAAATCAACTATATTGTGGAGAGTAATGCAACTTATTATTGTATTATATTAAATTTATTTATTCATTTTTTAATTTTCTGTGGTGAAACGTCATGCGGCCAAAGCCGTACTTGCTTACATGCGTTTACTCGAGGGAAAGATAAAGCTTGCTAGTAGAAGACAATGGATTATCACCTACTTTGATTTGCAGGTCTGTTTAGTAGAGCTGAAATCAATACTTCTTTTGTCATTTCATCATGAGCTCCAGCCGGTATCGGTACTGGTAAAAAGCCTCACCATGTTTCTGCCATAATGATCGATTTCTAGCTGTTTCCGTCCACTGCACTGTTTCCAAATAATCATGTATTTTGTCCCGCCATCTCACCCTTTGTCTCTCTCTATGCTCCCATCCATAGCTTTCCGTGATGGTATTATAGAAGTCCATCTGTTATCTGTTCTCCTGCTGATATGCCCAGCCCACTTCCATTTATTTGATATTTCGCATAACGTCATGGACTTAAGTGTGTTTCCTCACCCAAACATTTGTTTTTCTGTCTTTATATGTGATTCCAAGCATATTTGTTTCCAAGTACTGTCGTGCTACTGCTATTTTCTTTTTCCATTTTATTTGACAATACCATTTTGTCATTTTGTAAACCGCTGTTTAAATCTATATCTTTGTTTTAAACGATACATTATACAACATATTTGAACTAAAGAAAAGTATGCATGTATGGTTCAAACATAAAACGTCACATTTTTCTTCATTCTTATTGAATTGAACGTCTCTTCAAAATGTATCTTAATTCCCCGTTAGCTCTTTGAAATACCCACGACAACACTTTAATATCATTCTTGGATATTATAAGTGCGGATTAAAACACCAAGATGAATTTAGAGCAGATGCAATTCCCAGTGCAACAGGGAACGCATCACAAGTGTTACTACTTTTTTCATGAATTGAAAAGAAAAACAATATCCAACCTACCTACCTTGGCGATAGGATAAACTTAAGAAATCGGCTTAAAATTACATTTGAAATAGTATTATTCTACAGTCTCTGTCAGCATTTCTCTTTATATTGATGATGAGAATTTTTCACATTGCTTTGGAACTATACTTTAGGAAGTGTAAGAACTGCCTACAAATCTACTATTATTTTAGGTGTGTACGCCTTAGTCTATAAATCCAGTTTATCGAGATACTTATCTCACATGTCTCAAACTTGAGTAGCCACCGTTGCAATCATTGAAACATTTTGCTCTAATCATTGGATGATTTTAAAATGCTGTTAAAATGACACCATTATTTGTAAAAAAATATTTTTGACAGCCATATTGGCCCTCATTGTTGGCACCATGTGATATATTAACAATGTTATCTAGGCCGAATTATTTGATTAAACTATTTTCCATTTATGATTTTGAATATGTATGTTTTAAAAGCTATTCTGTTGTCACCAATCCCACTTTCAAGCGTCAAAACGTATTTCGGTCTTTTCCGATAATGACAGATAGGATTTGCATGTCAATACACTTGAATTACCTATTCCACATGTTCCCGCTGCAGTGGTAGCAACGTCATACAATACATTATAATGTTAATAAGACATATTTTGATTCCCAATATAGATTTGTGAATCTATTGTTTACTGGATTGTTAGTTCCGAACGGAATGAGAATGCTAAAAAGTTAAATTGACCTAAAAATCCAGAAGGAAACACAAGGAACGATAAGCAACACAAACAGTCAAAGGAAAACGTAATAGCATGATAAAATAGATAAAAGGGAAGATATGCTAAACAAATGCAAGACAGAAACGCAGGACTAGGTAGTAATATTGTTACTAAAGTTGGATGCAGCAGAAAGGGTGCTGTTGTCTACAACAACTGAAAAATAGAATCGTATTGTATACAGTCTCACATAGCTATTGGCCCTTAAAACACAAAACGCAGTTTTTTTTTAGTTGTTCTGCTTTACAGCGTTCGATACATGTAATATACGTTTATCAAAAAATAAGTTGCCCCTTGGGTGCCCATACTATAATAGATACTTTAATTCCTGTATAAAATAAGTTTCGTTTGGAGAAACATTTGACTATACAATACACTTCACCATTTGATAACAGTTAAACGACGTTGTTTGAACAACACGCATTTGTTTCAAAGTCATATTTTTTACCTCTTGTGCAACAATATGTCAGATTCAATTTGATAATTACTCCATTACCATGACTGCACTACCAAAGTAATATCATGCTTGATAATGCGACTCCGCATTCTGTCAAGGTAACAACATTTCTTCAAAGTGAGAGTATTTATTACTCAATTGATTAATAATGCAATAGAGAATGTGTGGAGTAAAACTCTGGTTATAAACCGTCAGATGATCATCAAATAGTGACAAAGTCTTGTCATCCACGGGGGAACTTATTTCGTGGTTACCGTTTATTATTAATGTTGTCGTGTATACATTTGATACTGACTTTCCCAAGCTTAAAGAGTATACCGTAAACAGGGTGAATGAGAAAAAGTACTAAGATATTTATGGCTTTGTTACTATTAGTAATTTCCTGCCTGACTTATTATTTTTAACGTAGTTGTTAATTTTACTCGATGAATTTTTATTCAATGCTCTGCAGATAGATACCTTTAATCCTTCGTATGATTGTGTCAATGTTTGTGCATTATTTATGTAGCTAGAGGAACAAGAGTGTTTTTATTTTGTACTTTGTAAAGACACGGTAGCTCATAAGGTTGGAATAAAATGTTTTGTACAACTTTTTCATGTATAGGTCGATATTATGAAGAAAATAGCGTATGTTGCTTTTGGTTAGATTTGAAGTTAAGTGTGAAACTGAGTTCCGAATATGATAAGCCCTCTCACATACTGGTAGGGGACAACAACACAATTGGGTAAAAAACCCGATTTGTAGGTAAAATTTAATTTGACAACGCCTGCGTCAAGGTTACTTCACCACTCAAGTTGAGTGATCAAATGGATTGTGTGTAGGTACTAGAGTGACAAACAGGTGATTAAATGTCCTGGTTACGCTTGACTGCGCCTAGAGAATGGTTGGAATCAAAACACAAAAATGATCCTTTAACAACCCTCAATTTACAATAATAGGGCGTTGTCAAATCAAATTTGACCTAAAAATCACCATTTTGACCCATCTGTGTTGCTACTCCCTACCCGTACGTAGGAGGGTTGATCACATTCGGAGCTCAATTGCACACTTATCAGGTCTGACCAAAAGCAACAAAAGTTTCCAGATATTGTTCACATATATCGACCTTTACATAAAAAGAGGTACAAACTATTTTCTTCCAACTTTATGAGCAACCGTGAATAATTAAATCTTTAAGAAAAAGAAAGAAAATACGTTCCACTCTTATATCTTACAAGGTTCATTCATTCATGTTTCTTTAATATCATTAAATTAACAACATAAATTGCAGCTTTTAAGTTAATTACGTTTAATTTCTCTGTGTTCTTTTACGTATTCGTAGAAAAAAACTAGCTTTAGGATGTTAGGTAGATAGAAGACCTTGAATGAAATACCGGTACTTTTGTGCTTAACATCACATCCAGGGTAGCAAATGACGTGTTTTAATTGAATAATAGTAAATATTAGGAAAATGATGACGATTCTGTGACATACTTTGTGGCCCTATTCTCGATTAAACTTCAGTACTTTAATTTCAATTTCTTTATTGACTACTTATCTAGGGGAAAACACCACCCTTAAAAATGATTCTACAGCAGAAATGACAAAACGAATATATTAGCTTGGGTAAAAGTCGGGAACCTAAGCATCGTTTTCTGAGATGAACATCTTCCATTGTCACTCGAAGCTCCACTCTTCAACCATTGCAAAGTTCAAGTACACTCGCAATAATAATCCGCTGCATTTTTTCAATTTATTTAAGTGAAGCAGGGTTACACTTGATTTTATTCAGTAATTACCATAAGTTTTATGTTAAGTTAACAGTAATAAGTTTCATTTTGCGTAACTCAAATAATTGTATTTAGCATTACTTAAGTTTACAATATTTATTTAGAATTGATCTGTCGTAAGTACACGATGATATAATCACGTTTCCCCTACTGTGACATATGATCTACGTGGTTCATTGATCACTTTGGCTTATTGACAGTGAACATTAAAAAGATGTTCACGCAAAAATAAATTCGATATTGTATAACCGCCACAATTACAGAAGCCCGGGGCATCGAATATACAGAAAATAACGTGAAGCATACTTACGCATTTTGTAAGGTGAAACTGTTGTTCTTAAATTTGTATAACGTTTCATAAAATCAATGCATGCATAGTCCCAGTGGAATAGAAATGAATATTTAAGCCAAATCAAGAATAGTTTATGTTCTGATAGGGGTACACGATACACGTGTAAACATTGACTATGTAAATGTTACTCTGCATGTGACGTAAAGGTCACCTCTCATTCTGCCTCTCATAAGTTCCATTCTAGAGTTCATTTTGAGAAAAATTATAAAGAGTTAACAGTAAAAATTATCTGTTAGAAAATATATCCTGTCACTACCAAATGAAAAAATGCAAAATAAAGCAACCCTGAGATTTTAGGTAATTGTTTTTACATCCTTTGCGGTCATTTTGATTTAAAAAAAATCGAAGTTTAAGGTAGGCCGGCAAAGTCCGAGGGTAGAGGATGGTGGCCAAAAATTTTAAATCGCCATTTTGAAAAATATCTGTATGATATGGACTTGAAACTTATAGGACATTGTCAATTTCGAAAACAAAAACTCGACGAAAATCGGACAATTAGAACTTTTATAAAGATTTTTTGAAAAAGTGGCCATTTTTGCCAAAATCGATCTTTTTTCGGGCCGGAAGTATTTTGTGACGTCATAATTGCATAACGTGACGACCGATTTTCATGATCTTGGTATCATTGAAAAGAGGAGACCCGATGCTATACGTTAGTACCAAACAATATAACTTTAGGGGTCCCAACTTAAAAAAAAGGCTCAGGAAGATGAGGGTTAAATTCTGAAATGCGTTTAGAAACCTGGGCATGATGTAATCAGCTAATACTGTAACTATATTAGCTTCATGTTCCCATCATTTCCCCTGTTTGTTAATTTTTCTATTTTTATCTCTTCTATTTTATAAAACCTTGATATTACACAAAAAGCTTCACTTTTCCATCCTTTCACCTGTTTGTTAATTT
>JXSR01S003607.1:24117-37482 GCA_000969725.1 Ophiothrix spiculata
AATTTCTGGCCTCATTGGCTTTCTGGTCTACTCCTCCATTTTGGTTTATATTTCTGTTGCTTTTTGATGTATTGTATTTTTAATGGAAATAAAGATTGATTTGATTACAAACAATAAGAAAACTTTTTCAGATCGTGCCACAACTGGTCGAGATATGTCGAGATATGCTGTCGACGTAAGGTATGTCGACAGAAACCTTTCGCTCGAGTATACGCAATAGAAGTTTTACAGATTGCAAACCCTCAAGTGACAACAAGTGGCGTCAGAACCGTGTAGGAAGTTACGGCTTTGGCTGCATCACTTTTCACCACACAAAAGGGAAAAAATGAATAGATAAATTTCATATAATACAATAATAAGTTTTATTTTAGTTTATATCATTACAACATAGTTGATTTGATATTTCTGATAACTAAAGGGCCACTTGCTTTACCACTCTGATTTTCCTTCCAACGCCCCTGAGTGACAACCAACTATGCCTCAAGTGAATAGAATCAGTACCGGTGTAATGAGACTGAGTGTCTCCCATAACCAGGAGTTCTGGTCTAATGGAGATTCACGGAATAAGTCACAATCAATGATTTATTGATCGCATATGTACAAGTACGTTCTACACAATTGTATAGTTGCTAGGACGCTCAGTCACATGGACGCTGTATTTCATTACACCTGTTTGACAATCAATTTACAAAGTGTATTGTTATGCATTACAAATCATTTGAACTAGGCTAATGTGTTCGGGGAAACAAAGGGCTGCAGACAACGTGATGCCTATTTTTAAGACCATTATTGCTTCAAAAAATATCTTTAAAATTTCAAATCCGATGGGGAGCGCAAGCTACCCGTTTGTTGTCATAAAATTGTATTTAAACTTAAAGTGTTAGTTGTGTATACGCAGGAAAGAAATCGCAATGGATTATACATGTACGTGTTCACATGCACGCGCCGTTTTTTAGAAAAATGTCTTGTTCCATGTTCCACTGATTAGTTCAATATAGGTGTTTTAGAATGTCTACATATACTCACCATTCACATGAAAAGGTGAAGCTAGATTCTGGAACTTTTTCTAACATTAACTTGAGAACTGGTTTCTAGAAAATCTTGTGGTCGTCGTCGTTTAATGAATATTTAAATCAAAATAAAAAATTCAGAGCACCAATAATTGTCTGTTTTTCTATAAATGTTCATGTTCTACAAGATTGGTTTTGAATATTAGATTTTGCATTTTTATATATTATTTTCACATACATACATGGTTGTGTGTTTATTTTTTTATTTCTTGTCACATGTAGGGAGGTGTTATTTAAGTTATCTGGGGATAATTTCTGCATACCTGTTTGTCCTTTTGATCATTCCCTCAACATGATGATATCACATTGTAGGTTTTTTTTATGTAGACGGTTGCTCATACAGTTGGAATAAAATTATTTTTACCCCTTTTTTATGTAAAGGTCAATTATTGAGGAAAAGATCTGGAAACGTATGTTTCTTTTGGTCAGATTTGATAGGAAATTTGGTTGGGTGTGAAATGGAACTCCTGGCAGTATTTGACCTCTTCAAAAAAATTTAAGATGTCATATACCGCCGGGAACCATTCTGCGTTCACCACAACCCTTTTTTTTTAATGGAGAGGCGTTGAAATATCATTTTGTGGTTTGCTTCCAAGTATTATCTTGGCGCAGTCAAGCGTGACAAAGACAGCCAATCACCTGCTTTAATATACTTTATTACTGATAAACATTCCATATGACCACTCAACATCAGTAGTGAAGTGACCATGACCATCACGTTTTTGACCCATTTTTGTTGTTTCCCCCTACAGGTATAAACAAATCTGCATTTTGTGGTATAGGAAATATAATAAGGGCATTCTTCTTTTCCCAATTATGCATGTAAGTATTACTAGTAATTATATTTGCTTATTTTCCAGTCCACTTTCTGATATTTTTCCTTACTCCCTTTACATTAATTTGAAAAGGCTATCACCATGATTACGATCCTTATAATTAGTATGTCACAAATGGCATCTTCTAAATTTAAATGACTTTTAATCCTTCGTTCAGACATGCGAGAAAAGGGTGACCATTAGCACAAAATATGTTTCTTTTTCTTAAAGCAATACTATCAGATTTTGATCAAAAATGGTTTCAAGTAAAAACAGCATAAAATGTAGGAATGTGACATGCTAAAAGCGTTTTCAATTGTATTTTATCGAAAAAAATGTGTTTGCCACCAAAAAATGGATAAAAAGCACATGCATGCTTTCCTATACTAATATATATGGAATTAAATTCGGGATCCCGAATTTAATTCAACAAATGGTCAAAGCAGAAAAAGTAAGCATCTTTGAGCCAAATCGTTTAGAGAGTATTCATATCTACCAAAAACAAACAAAATAAGCCCAAAAAAATCAAAAGTCATGTGTGACAGGGGGAGCTTCATTTTTAACACTTTATAGTATTGCTTTAAACCACAATTACATTCAGGACAATAATTTCAAGGTTTGAAGTTGTAGAAATGTCCTCCAAAAAATCATTGCTTGTTCATTATCAAATGACCTCCGTACTCCTCATAACCAAACTCGGCAGTTTACTACGCAGCTGTGGAAAATGTAGCTTAAGAAATCCATTAATATGAAAAGTACAACACTTAGTAGTCATGGTCAGATTAATTCATAATTCAGCATTTTATCCTATGCATAGGTAGGAGAATCACATTCAATGACCAATCAAACATTTAGATGCCACACCTTTTTTAAGGGTAAACCGTTACAGGTCGTCTTTCCTCGCCACTCAAAATGGAATGGAATAATACTTTATGATAACAACCTTTGGCTTGGATTATCTGGAAGTATAATTTGTTTTACACAATATCTTTAATTACTAGAATGTCTAAAAAGATGTACCTTTTAGTCATTTTTTTTCTGTCGCAAAACATAGTTATATTTAGGAATATTTTACTGCCAAATATTAAATATCAAACTATTCATAAAAGTATATATCAAACATTCGTTAAAGACTAAAATGTACTTTACCTTCGATAACTATTAGGTATTCTCCTCGTCTAGTGTGAGGTTTTTGTTCAATGTTATACCTACTTTTATTTAGTTTTATTCCCTAATGTGTCTCCGTGAATCTCAGCCCTTGCCTATGCATAAGCGGCAGCTGACAACTTAATTTTGCTGCTCTCTATATTTCTATTGTTGCTTGTTTTATGTTTTTGTAAAGACCCCACCCCCACCCCCGATATTCTATGGGGGCTATATAAATGCTTGTTCACATGTAAATGTTGTCATTTAGTGAAAAATCGGAAAAACAGATTGTAAGTTATGAAATTCTGGAAATTGTATCAACGTGACAATGAGATCAAAATATTTGAACTAATGCAGAATGATGACGATTTGTAAAACCCAAACTTAGTTATAACAACAAAGGAAACGTATTATCAAATCAATTTAGAAATATTACTCATATTCAATACAGAATTAACGGTAAAGGAAATCATCTGCTCAGGAAAATGTGAATCCTAACTATTTTTTAATCATGAAAAGATAAATAGTTTCCACTGTCTTTGCGGGGAATCGAACCATGGATTATGGCAGGGGTTAGTCATGCATTACGAAGCGAGGGATCCACCGCTGAGCTATCAAGGCAGCGTTGAGATCGTGAACTAAAATCTAAAACATAAAACAATATCTAAGAATGATATTAAGGTGTTGACGTGGGTATTTCAAAGAGCTAACGGGGAATTTTGATACATTTTGAAGAGAAAATCAATTCAATATGGGCATATTTCCAGACAAGTTAAAAATAGCAAAAGTTGTCCCTATTTATAAGAAAGCTGACCAAGATATATTTTCCAATTATCGTCCAGTTTCTGTTCTACCATGTGTTTCAAAAATTCTCGAAAGAATTGTGTTTAACAGATGTATCGATTTTATTGACAACCACGGAATTCTTAATCAGAAACGGTTTGGGTTTCGACCAAAACATTCCACATACATGGCAATAGCTCAGCTTGTTGACAAAGTGAATAAAGCAGTTGAAAAAAATGAAAGCACAATCGGTATTTTTCTTGATCTGTCAAAAGCTTTTGATACTATTAACCATGAAATACTTCTTTACAAACTAAATCATTACGGTTTCCGTGGTATTGTCTTAGAATGTTTTTTAAAAGCTATTTGCAAAATCGAAAACAGTATGTTACGTATGATAATCATGATTCAGATTTTGATAACATCTTGTGCGGTGTTCCTCAAGGGTCTATACTGGGGCCACTTCTCTTTATTTTGTATATAAATGATATCACGAATACCTCGGAAGTTCTTGATTTTATTCTTTTTGCTGATGATACTACAATTCTCTATTCGCATAAAAATATCGTAAATGAAATTAATTTGATAAACAACGAATTAAATAAAGGGGTATTCATAACTTTAGATTTTGAATTAACGAATTACCAACTTCCTTTAAAGACTTTTTTTCCAAACGCAGTCAAGTCCACGACTATCAAACAAGACATGTCAATAATTTCAACATTACAAACAATAAGAAAACTTTTTCAGATCGTGCCACAACCGGTCCTATTCTTTGGAATTCACTTCCAAATAGTATGAAAGAATCCAAATCAATAAAGCATTTTCGCAAAGAAATGATAGAATCTATTATTCAAAACTATACTCATGATTAGCCAATTCTCGCAGTTTACTATCGAGCTCGTCGATGTCCATGTCTTGTTTGTACGTCTTGGTCCTTTTTTTATTTTTATGTATTGCTATTGTTTTTGTAAGGGGTAGGCCAATTTCTGGCCTCATTGGCTTTCTGGTCTACTCCTCCATTTTGGTTTATATTTCTGTTGCTTTTTGATGTATTGTATTTTTAATGGAAATAAAGATTGATTTGATTACAAACAATAAGAAAACTTTTTCAGATCGTGCCACAACTGGTCGAGATATGTCGAGATATGCTGTCGACGTAAGGTATGTCGACAGAAACCTTTCGCTCGAGTATACGCAATAGAAGTTTTACAGATTGCAAACCCTCAAGTGACAACAAGTGGCGTCAGAACCGTGTAGGAAGTTACGGCTTTGGCTGCATCACTTTTCACCACACAAAAGGGAAAAAATGAATAGATAAATTTCATATAATACAATAATAAGTTTTATTTTAGTTTATATCATTACAACATAGTTGATTTGATATTTCTGATAACTAAAGGGCCACTTGCTTTACCACTCTGATTTTCCTTCCAACGCCCCTGAGTGACAACCAACTATGCCTCAAGTGAATAGAATCAGTACCGGTGTAATGAGACTGAGTGTCTCCCATAACCAGGAGTTCTGGTCTAATGGAGATTCACGGAATAAGTCACAATCAATGATTTATTGATCGCATATGTACAAGTACGTTCTACACAATTGTATAGTTGCTAGGACGCTCAGTCACATGGACGCTGTATTTCATTACACCTGTTTGACAATCAATTTACAAAGTGTATTGTTATGCATTACAAATCATTTGAACTAGGCTAATGTGTTCGGGGAAACAAAGGGCTGCAGACAACGTGATGCCTATTTTTAAGACCATTATTGCTTCAAAAAATATCTTTAAAATTTCAAATCCGATGGGGAGCGCAAGCTACCCGTTTGTTGTCATAAAATTGTATTTAAACTTAAAGTGTTAGTTGTGTATACGCAGGAAAGAAATCGCAATGGATTATACATGTACGTGTTCACATGCACGCGCCGTTTTTTAGAAAAATGTCTTGTTCCATGTTCCACTGATTAGTTCAATATAGGTGTTTTAGAATGTCTACATATACTCACCATTCACATGAAAAGGTGAAGCTAGATTCTGGAACTTTTTCTAACATTAACTTGAGAACTGGTTTCTAGAAAATCTTGTGGTCGTCGTCGTTTAATGAATATTTAAATCAAAATAAAAAATTCAGAGCACCAATAATTGTCTGTTTTTCTATAAATGTTCATGTTCTACAAGATTGGTTTTGAATATTAGTTATTAGTTGGATGTGCTTTCTAAAATCAGTAGGTGTTTAGGAAAGCTGAACTTCTTTTTCGTGATCGTGGCTAATGCCTTTAAGTGTGAAAATGGAACTATTCTAGAAATTCAGTGAATATGGAACCACTTTAGAAAATCCACTTCTCAAAAAGAGGTGAAATTGTCCTTTTTGTTCTTTATATTTATTAATTAATAACAAAATTTGACTTCCATCAAATTGATAATTACGTATGGGAAACGTGATAATATCATCGTGTACATACGGCAGATCAATTCTGAATAAATATGGTAAACTTATTATAAGTAATGCTGAATACAATTATTTGAGTTACTCAAACTGAAACTTATTACTGTTAACTTAAAATAAAATTTATGGTAATTACTCAATAAAATCAAGTGTAACCCTTCTTCACCCAAATGAATTGAAAAAATGCAGCGGATTATTATTTCGAGTGTACTGGAACTTTGCAATGGTTGAAGAGTTGAGCTTCGAAAAACAATGGAAGATGTTCATCTCAGAAAACTATTCTTGGGTTCCCATAATTTATCTATGCTAATTATATTCCTCGTGTCATTTCTGCTGTAGTATCATTTTTAAAGGTGATGTTTCCCTAGATAAGTGGTCAATAAAGAAATTGAAATACTAAAGCTTAATCGAGAATAGGGCCACGAAGTATGTCCCAGCGTCGACACCTTTTTCATAATGTTTACTAATATTCAATTAAAACACGTCATTTGCTACCCTGGATGCCATGTTAAGCACAAAAGTACCGGCATTTCATTCAAGGTCTTCTGTCTACCGTACATTTTAAACCTAGTTTTTTTTCTACGAATACGTAAAAGAACATTGAGAAATTATAAAAGTAATTAACTTTTAAAAAAACATTACTGAATGAGCCTTGTAAGATATAAGAGTGGAACGTATTTTCTTTCTTTTTCTCCAAGATTTAATCATACACGGTTGCTCATAAATGTGGAAGAAAATATTTTTACGACTTTTTATGTAAATGTTGATTTATGAGGACACTATCTTGAAACTTTTGTTGCTTTTGGCCAGACCTGATAAGTGTGCAATTGAGCTCTGAATGTGATCAACCTTCTCACGTACGGGTAAGGAGCAACAATACAGATGGGTCAAAATGTGATTTTTAGGTCAAATTTTATTTGACAACGCCCGATATTTGTAAATTGAGGGTTGTTAAAGGATCATTTTTGTGTTTTGATTCAAACCATTCTCTAGGCGCAGTCAAGCGTGACCAGGACATTTAATCACCTGCTTGTCACTCTAGTACCTATACACATTCCATTTAATCACTCAACTTGAGTGGTGAAGTAACCCTGACCCAGGCGTTGTCAAATCAAATTTTACCTGAAAGTCGGGTTTTTTTTACCCATTTGTGTTGTTGCCCCCTACCAATACGTGAGAGAGCTCATCATGTTCGGAACCCAGTTTCACACTCAACCAGATCTGACCAAAAGCAACATAAGGTATTTTCTTCATAATATTGACCTTTACATGAAAAAGTTGTACAAAACATTTCATTCGAACTTTATGAGCAACCGCGTATTAACAAAGTAAAAAATAAAAACGCTCATGTTCCTCTAGCTAGTTAAATAATGCAAAAACATTGACACAATCATACGAGAGATTATAGGTATCTATCTTCAGAGCATTGAATTAAAATTCATCGAGTAAAATTAACAACTACGTTAAAAAATAATAAGTCAGGCAGGAAATTACTGTCAAAGCCATACATATTTTAGTACTTTTTCTCATTCATCCTGTATACGGTATACTCTTTTAGCTTGAAACAGTCAGTATCAATTGTATATACGACAAAATTAATAACAAACGGTAATCACAACATAAGTTAGTTCCCCTTTGGATGACAAGACTTTGTCACCATTTGATGATCATCTGATTGGTTTAACCACGGCTTTACCCCACACCAAAGTATTCCCACACATTCTCTATTGCATTAATAATCAATTGAGTAATACATTCTCTCACTTTGAAGAAATGTTGTAACCTTGACAGAATGCGGAGTCGCATTATCAAGCATGATATTACTTTGGTAGTGCAGTCATGGTAATGGAGTGATTATCAAATTGAATCTGACATATTGTTGCACAATATGTGAAAAATATGACTTTTCTAATATTTTCAAACAATGTCGTCTTACTTCCATCAAATGGTGAAGTATGTTGTTTAGACAAATGTTTCTCTAAACGAAAACTTATTTTATGCAGGAATTAAATATCCATCTTAGTATGGACACGTAAGAGGCAACTTATTTTTTGCTGAACGTATATAATTGAACGCTGTAAAGAAGAACAACTAAACAAAAACTGCCTGTGTTGAAGGGCCAATAGCTATGTGAGACTGTATAGAATACAATTCTATTTATCAATTGTTGTAGACGACAGCACCCTTTCCTCTGCATCCAACCTTAGTAACAATATTACTACCTTGTCCTGCGCTTCTGTCTTGCATTTGTTTGGCATATCTTCCTTTTTATCTATTTTATCCTTTTATTACGTTTTCCTTTGACCGTTTGTGGTGTTTATCATTCCTTGTGTTTCTATTTCCTTTAAATTTTTTTGTGGCACTTTAACGTTTTAGTATTCCCATTCCGTTCGAAACTGATGGTCCAGTAAATAATAGATTCACAAATCTATATTTGGAATCAAAATATGTCTTATTAACATTATGATTATATTGTATGACGCTGCTACCACTGCAGCGGAAACAGGTGGAATAGATAATGCAAGTGAAATGACATGCAAATCCTATTTGTTATTATCGGAAAGGATAAGTTAAGTACCATTCAGACGTTTTGTTTAAAATTATGATCAAAAATATAGGACATAAACAATAATTTAATCAAACATATAGGACATTAAACAATATAAAAGTTTGGGAATCCCAATGCTCTTTCTTCTTGTTAAAGCCTGCACTATGGAACAACGATGAACAATCTGACATGTAAAACTTTTGAAACAAAATTTTTAAAATTTAGCCAATCGTAAATTTTGGTACAAGTATTTCTAATTCCTAATTACGTAACGCCTTGGCAGAAATTTGATGAATATAACACTATAGTATCAAACAACAAATTTTGGTGTGTCAATTTCAAAATCACCTGATCTTGAAAGGCATTAAAAGTCAATTGAAAATGTCTTGCAAGGTAATTACAGACTTGGTTCTCCCTAACGGTACGGTAATGTTTATATTTTTAAAATCAAAAACGGCGCTCATCCATATGGTGTAAAATACCCGCCGAAATACGTTTTGACGCTTGAAAGTGGGATTGGTGACAACAGAATAGCTTTTAAAACATTCAATATTCAAAATCATAAATGTAAAATAGTTTACTCTAATAATTTGGCCTAGATAATATTGTTAATATGTCACATGGTGCCAACAATGAGGGCCAATATGGCTGTCAAAAATATTTTTTTTTTACAAATAATTGTGTCATTTTAACAGCATTTTATAATCATCCAAATAATTAGAGCAAAATGTTTCAATAATTGCAACGGTGGCTGCTCAAATTTGAGATTTTGCGATATGTAAGATAACTCCTGCGACATATGATCCACGTGGTTCATTGATCACTTATGCTTATTGACAGTGAACATTAAATAGATGTTCCCGCAAAAATAAATTCGATATTGTATAACCGCCATAATTACAGAAGCCCAGGGCATCGAATATACAGAAAAAACCGTGAAGCATACTTACGCATTTTGTAAGGTGAAACTGTTGTTCTTAAATTTGTATAACGTTTCATAAAATCAATGCATGCATAGTCCCGGTGGAATAGAAATGAATATTTAAGCCAAATCAAGAATAGTTTATGTTCTGATAGGGGTACACGATACACGTGTTAACTTTAGCTATGTAAATGTTACTTTGCATGTTCAAAAAGTCCAAAACTCTTTTTGGCAAAAATTAAGATATCATAACAAATCTTTAGCACGAATTACCATTCTAAAGCTCAATTTGAGAAAAAAAATATTATGAGTTTACAGTGAAAATTATCTGTTAGAAAATATATCCTGTCACTACCAAATGAAAAATGCAAAATAAAGCGACCCTGAGAATTTAGGTAATTGTTTTTACATCCTTTGCGGTCATTTTGAAGAACAAAAAACATCGGGGTTTATTAGCAAAAACAAAATACCCGACAAAAATCGGACATTTAGAACTGTTATAAAGATTTTTTGAAAAAAGTGGCCATTTTTGCATTTTTTTTCGATCCGGAAATATTTTGTGACGTCATAAGTGCGTAACATGACAACCGATTTTCAAATTATTGGTATCATTGGAAAGAAGAGACCCTACCCTATACTTTAGTACCAAACAATATAACTTTCGGGATCCCAACTTAAAAAAGGCTCAGGAAGACGAGGGTGAAATCCTGAATTGCGTTTTGAAACCAGGGCATGTTTTCAGTCATCAAAGAAGACATAATGTATGAGCAGTTCATACTGTAGCTATATGTGATAACTCACACCGAAAAGGGGGACTTTGCGACAGAAAACTTTATTAAGGTACAGGTGAAAATAGGCAGCAAAAATAAAATAATAAGAATTTCCAACAGATTTTCAGTTGTAAAATTTGATCGCCTTGATCAATTTCAACAATTAAGGTGTCATTCTAAAGCTTGAAAAATGCTGCAACAGATAAAATGAAAATAATCAAAAGCCATCACATATTAGCTTCATTTTCCCATCTTTTCCCCTGTTTGTTAATTTTCTATTTTTATCTCTTTTATAAAACCTTGATATTACACTAAAACCTTCACTTTTCCCATCCTTTCACCTGCTTGTTAATTTTTCGAATTTTATCTCTTCGATATTATAAAACCTTCAATAAATATTGGTAACTACTCATCAACACCAGCAGTTTAGAGATGCGATTAGTATTTTGAAAAAAAAAAAGATATTCGATGGATTGCAAAGAATGATGATTTAGAATTCGTTTTCGTTAGTGTTTCAAGATTTGCACGCAATTTTGATTAACATCGCCTTTTACCTACTTTGATAACTCTTGTAACTTTCATACAATGTATGAGGTACTTTGATGACTTTGGTTTATATAATTACAGAAGCCCGAGGCATCGAATATACAGAAAATTATGTAAAGCATACTAACGCTTTTTGTAAAAAAAATTTGTATAAAGTTTCAGAAAAACAATACATGTGTAGTCTCGGTGGAATAGAAATAAGTATTAAAGCTGAATCAAGAAAATGGTTCAGTTATGTATATTCAGATAAGGGTATATGATACACGTGTTAACTCTGAATATGTAACTGTTACTTTATATACTTTCAACATACTTTGACATAAGGGGCGTACCATTAGATTTTCAGAGAGGCTAATCAGCCGATTTGCCAACACACAGAAGAGCATTCCCTGAGTCAAGAAGTGGAATAACTATTGTATGAGGTGTGCTTTGATTAAGAGATAGCCATATACGCAAATAGATGATATGCCCAAGACATATTAATACTTATAACATAGTATTTGAAAATAAAAGGGGTGAAAACAAATGAAGTCTCATTTCCGGCTACTTTGTCAGCTCCGGTCATATAGCATAGATTCAACAACCAAGACAGGCGTTGAACAATTGGCATATAAATGATACAATTATATGAATATTTTAGTAACTCTCCGTCTTGATAATATATTACTAATTTGAGAGAGTTAGTATTATATAATACATTTGACATTTTATATATTATTTTCATATACATACATGATTGTATTTTGTTTTGTCGCATGTAGGTGTGTTTGAATTTAAGTTATTTGGGGATGATTCCTGCAGACCTCTTTCACTAGTATTCAAAAATATCTCAAATTGGCAAAAGTGTCTCAAATTGAAAATCATCCTTTTGCCAATTTGAGATACTTTTGAATACTAGTGTAAATTTGTCCTTTGGATCATTCCATCAATATGATGTTTTGTCGCATGTGTGCGAATTTAAGTTATCTGGGGATGATTCCTGTAAACCTCTTTGTCCTTTTGATTATTCCCTCAATATATTAATTTGTCACATGTGTGCGAATTTAAGTTCACTACATAAGTTTCCAGATATTTTCTTCATAAATTGACCTTTACATAAAAAGTGGCCAAAAATTAATATGAAGTGTCTGCTGAAGCTGACAAATGAGATACCTAAATGTATTTGAATCTGAAATCCTGATTTTCTTTTCATCAGCGTCGTAGAATTGACATAACATACATGAAGAGTTAAGGGCATTCTTCTTTTCCCAATTATGCATTATACATACTGATAATTGTATTCGCTTATTTTCCAGTCAACTTTCTTATATTTTTCTCACATTTCTCTTTTATTTTTCTCTTGCGATCGTTTAGTTTTCCCTTTTAATTTGTTTTTCATTGTTTTCAGTTAATACAGATTGCATTTTTCAAACTGCTTTAGCATTCCCATTTCTGTCCGTAAAAATAACTTTCTAGATACCCACGCATCTGCACTGGGAATCAAAATATGTGGTATCAACCTATTAAATGTATTGTGAGACGTTGCTACCTTATAGCGGAAACGGGTGGAATGATCTAAGTTATAATCAGTATAGTGACATTTAATCCTGTTTGTAATACACTTTAGAAATCAATTTTTGAAAAAAAAATCGTATATTCATTGACCTCTTTGAATAATTTCTAGATATGACGTCATATGTTTCATTTTCGTTAGGCAATGGAAAAGAAATTGATAAGAAAATACTGTGAAATATGGTTCTCTTGGACCTGTGCATGTAACCAACACTGTCTTGCAATAACAAATTTCCTTCAATGCCAAAGCCGAATTGGATCAATGGATGAAAATATTGATTAAAATCATATAAACTTTACTTTTTTTATACGTAAACGCATCACACCAAACGCGTCTATGTAATTGTTCCCTTAAAAGAGCTTAGTCCGATTTTTCAAAATTTACTTTTTAATGTCAAATGAAAGATGAAAACTACAGAGGTCTAAGTTTAAAATTTCAGCTGAATGCGTCAAACCGTTTTTATTTTATGGGGAATTTTAGTCGCTTATATGTTACTGTGTAAAATTAACTATGATTACCATAATTAGACACATTTTCATATTTATCTCCAAAATGGAACATAACTCAGCCGTGAAATTCCACATAGGTTATGAGAAAAATGTGAGCAACAATTTGGTACCACCATCTTATAAAGCTTGAAAAAAAGTTGAGGCAATCGAAACATGCTCCTTTAACGTTCATTTTCTCATTTCAAGCTTATTTCACTTGATTATGTGACAGGCTTCTTATGAATATGATAATTTTATTTATTAATTGTTCATTT
>JXSR01S003608.1:10728-23734 GCA_000969725.1 Ophiothrix spiculata
CAAGCCTCCGTTATTAATAAAAAAAAAATACATTGGAACTATATATCAGATTTTACGATAACAAAGACTTGTTGCACCAAATGTGTAATAGCTCAAAAGAACTATGTTTTGACCCTTATACATGTAGTTTGTTATTGAATTTTCCTTGATTGTCTTGGTATGATGGTAAATCTAAGATTTTGAGCCTTGTCCACTGGTATGGCTTGGCGACCATGATGAATAGGGAAGAAACATGTGTTTCATTCTTTAACATACAGGGTGTCCCAGAAAAAACTTACAATCTTTGCGCGTTCTTTTCTTGGGTTTAACAGATAGTTAGAAAGTATATAAAGGTTGCATGTTATATCCCATAAATTGAACTTTTAGATACCGTTTGTTTCATTTCAATCGGTGGTTATTCTTTGTCAAATATTTGGATGTAAAAAAACCCTTAAATGAAGTTCTTTTTGAGTATTTTCATTGATCTGCTCACTCAACCGCAACAATGTTTAATAATGTGCATACTCTCTTTTATCTGTACTGAAAAAAAATGAACAAATTACAAAAAGCTTAAGACAGATATGTCGTACACTACCGATTGAAATGAAACAAACAGTATCTGACAGTTCAATTCATAAGCTATTGAATGCAACCTTTATATACGTTCAAGAAAATTACACGCAAAGATTGTAAGGGCTTTTTTTCTGGGACACCCTGTACCTGCCTTTATATCAAAGACGTCTGTTTCCCCATCTGGAGATATGACCTTGGCCCTAGTGGTGTCATACATGCTGATGGCTGAGACAATCTTCCCTGGAATACTATAGGATACCAGTATCTTGCAAATGTTGACTCTGTGAATGCTGTCGAAAGCTTTGCAGAAATCAACAAAGGCCAACAAACCTAGAAGTAGTTTCCGGGCTTGAACCTCTTCTAGAAGGCAACAAAGAGCCAGAATTTTACCAGCCGTTCCTCTTCCTTGTCAGAAGCCAACCTCAAGATCTAGAAGAGGATCGATATGGTTCCTGATACGATTTAATATCATTCGATTGAAGGTCTTGCTGATGATGGATGTTACGCTGATCCCTCTATAGTTTTCTGGATAACTTATGTAGCCAGACTTTGGCATTGAGAGTGTCCCAGAGCTCTGGTCTTTAGCCTGTGTAGAAAGCAGTATTGCAGAAATGAATAATTATGTCATTGATATTAAAGTACTTGATGACTTCTCCAGGGATTTCATCTGCACCACAACTCTTTCCGTTTTTAACCCTAAAAGAGCCGGGCTTTTTCGACCCACCTCACAGCCGGGGGGGGGGGGGGGTCGGATTCCGCCCCCCTTCTGATCTCGGAAACCGATTGACGAAACATCACGTGTAGGGTACTGGTGGATAGCTATGACCCTTACGAGTCCATTGGTACCAACAAAATTGAAATCGTACCTTGTCAGTCAAAAATTGCGAAAATCACAAAAACTCGCCAAAATCGTGGTTTTTCGCTATTTTTTTTAAAGTAAAATTGCATTTTTAGCAATAATGTGTGTCAAAGTATGCTTACACATGTTCTTACTCCACATAAATCAAATAGATTAGATAAAACAAAGTGGAAGGGTATCCTGAAAGCAAAAAACACGATTTGTGTGTAATTCCCATTGAAAATCAGTTTTTGTTCGGTTTTTCGTTTGACCCAGCCTCCTTTTACGGAACGCCACGTCCTAACCCTAGGTCTGATTTTCATAAAATTGGTTTTAAAATAAGCACAAGGCTTGATGAAAAAAAGTTAAGAAGTTTCAGCGCGAAAAAATAACAACCGTCGGAGGTATAACAAAAAATGTCGGGGGGGGGGCGGATTCCCGCCCACCCCCGGCTCTTTTATGGTTTAGCCGAGCAATAGCCTTACTCAGATCCTCTTCATCAAGGCTAGCAGTACGAATTTGATGCTCATCAAAGACTCGTTCAATCTCCTCGTCTTCATCAGTAACGACTTGGTATTTCCCAATAGATTTCTGAATGCTTTTTAACAGTTTTCAAGTCTCTCCTGGTGAGATCTGCTCTTAACTTGTCCCTCCTTGACTCTTTTTTTACCCGTGATATTATTGGTGGTATTACCCCCGGGGGGGGGGGGGCACTCATATATGAAAGTGACGTACCTGCTGCTACCGGCTTTCGGAATGTAGGGGCAATAGGTGAGAAATACATTGAAAAATAGGGGGTCATTCGGTGTAGAGGGTAAAAAAACTGGGTCATTTCGAGCAATTTATTGGCAAGAGCGTAAAACATGGTCATTCGGTGTCAGTTTTTGAATAAGATAAGGCTAATTTTGACATTTACGAAATCGCTGATCTTCGAAATTTTCGTAAAGTATTCGAAAAATCGAAAAATTTAGCGAAAAGAGGGGGTCACTCGGTGTAGGTTCTAGGAAAATCAGGGCAATCCATGGGAGTCACCATAAAAAGGTTGACTTTCAAAATAATAGGAGGTCATTGGGTGAGAGCGGAGCAAAAAAAGGTATTACATGTTGTTGAACCATGTATTCTTTTGCTCTCTTGTTTGATTTCATCTACTTTCCTTTGAAGATGTCTTGGTTGGCTTTAGGGGGGGGGGGGCGGCGTAGTGCAGTGGTTAGCAATCTCGCCTTGCACGCATTGGGCCCGGGTTCGATTCCCGGTGAGGGTTGCCTTGCCGGAATGGAATCTCTGAATCTTTGCTAAGATGTTTGTCTGACTTGGTTGGAGCATTGGGTCAGATATTCGATCTTCTCCGCTGTTGTATATTCGGTCTAATAACTCACAAACATTCGATTTTATGAGAACATTAAACCAACACTTTTATTTACATGTAAACAACGCAAGGAAAACGTTTCGTCTTCACAGGCGCACACCACTGAATCTAAGCCGAGTGCGATATTACAAAACGCATGATACTAAATGGGCCATAAGATAAAGTTGTTAACATCGGAAAACACAACATATTTTCCCCCCCTTTAATTACGTGTGCACACAAAGTCTTTAAGATATTGTGGTGGAGCTCTAACTCTTTCTGATCTGCGCGGAGCTGGAGGTTCAGCGACAGCAATTATTCACTTCGTCCGTCGGGGCTATATGATCAGCGTTAACTCCATCTTGCATATCGTTACCGTTACTCTGTTGTCGCGAGAGGACGAGTCTGCGCGCGTTCCAACGACTTCCGTCATCAAGTTCATATGAGTACATGCCGAGTTTCCTAACAATCTGTTTAGGCGATGATAGCGTTGGTTTCAGCTTGTGACCTTGCAGAGGACGCTTTATTCGGACCCAGTCCCCAGGTTTCATGTTCCTTGGCTTGGCGCTCCGCTTCGCGTCCGTGTACTCCTTGATCCTTTCTTGGCGTTTCGCTATGACCTTCGCGTTAGCGGATACTGAGCGTTGCGGCTTTATCGGAGGCTTAAGAATGTTCAGTGGATATCGCAGATTTCTACCCAGCATCAGATCAGCTGGCGTCTTCCCTGTCAACGAGTGTGGAGTTCCGCGATATGTTCTGAGTATGTTCTGAATTGCGCCCTCAATGGTGGCACCCTCACCTCTGTGTGCTTTGAGTCCTTCCTTTATTATCCTGTTAAAACGCTCAACACCACCATTGCTCTGGGGGTTGTATCTGGCTGTGAAGCGATGCTCTATCCCAAGTTGATTGAGATAGTGGTCGAACTCATCAGAGGTGAATTGCGGGCCATCGTCTGTAATTATGACGCGTAGCAAACCCCAGCGCGCGAACAATCTATCCAGAATAGCGATAACAGTAGCTGTCGTAACAGTGCTTGTCGATGCGATCTCTGGCCACTTTGAGTGCAGGTCGTGGACGACAACGAGGAAGCGGTGACTTTGTGGGGCTGCTTAAACCTCACCAAATATGTCAAGTTGTAATTCCTCCCAAGGATTTTGGGCCATGGAATAGGCTGAAGTGGCGGTTGCGGTATTTTAGACGCTTTGTCACTGAGGGTGCATGCCTCACAATTGCGAACGTAGTCTTACACTTGACGGTCAATACCAGGCCAGTAAATGGCTTCGCGACATCGCTGTTTCATCCTAACAATGCCTGGGTGACCTTCGTGTGCCAATGTAAGGACTCTTCGCTGCAATGAATTGGGGATTACCGCTCTGGTTCCACGTGCTAGGCAACAGTCATTCCATACTGAAAGTTCATTACGTATGATGTAGAATGGTTTCAATAGTTCGGGTGGCTTACTGGGCCACTCAGTTTGCATGTACCTGCAAACTTGTTGCAATGTCTCATCGCTCTGTGACTCTGTTTTCAGTTCCTCTTGGGTCACAAGTTTGCCAACTGACTTAGCAATAATATTCATAACGAATAAATCGTCTTCCGTGCCCATATCTTCGCACGGTTCTGTGTCTGTTACAAGACGGCTGAGCATATCAGCAACCTGGTTATGGTTTCCTGCAATGTAATCGACATCAAAGTCGTACTGGTTCAAGCGGTCTGACCATCTGTATATGCGAAGTGGTCTGTGTCCAGAACCAGACGTGGCTAACAATGTTGTCAATGCTTGGTGATCTGTACGGAGCGTAAATTTTCTTCCATAGAGGTATACATGCCAATGTTCACAAGCGTAAATACACGTCAGTGCTTCTCTCTCTCCGGTGGAATATTTACGTTCTGTGTTAGAAAGCGTCTTGGAAGCGAATGCTACGGGTCTCTCAACATTGTCGATAACTTGCGACAGTACAGCGCCAAGGGCGATACCGGACGCGTCAGTAGTGACATAGGAGTGAAGCGTTAGGAGTGAAGTGAGCTAGCACAGGCTGCGATGTAAGTCTATCCTTGAGCACATTGAATGCTGTTCCCTGATCTCCGTTCCACTCCCATGGAACATCTTTGCGTAACAGTTTGCGTAATGGCTCCACGATATCCGCGTAATTTGCGATGAACTTCAAGTAGTAATTGGTCGTCCCAAGAAAAGATGCTAATTCTGTTGCATTATTGGGACGTGGCAATTGGTTGATGCACTCGACGTTACTGTTTGTCGGAGTCACACCTGATGCGGTGACTCTGTATCCAAGAAAGTCAATCTATGTAGCTGCGAATGTGCATTTGTTAGTATTGAGTGCCACATTGTGCTTGTGAAACTGTGCAAGAACTGCGTTGAGGCGCTGGTTGTGTTCCTCAATGGTCTGTCCGTGGACCACTACGTCGTCAAGCAGATTTACGGTTTCGCTGATGCCTTTGGTTATTGACGTGACGATCTTCTGGAATTCGCTGGGAGCTGACGATCAGCCATATGGCATCCTCCGATATTGAAAAACGCCCTCGTGGGTCACAAACGCTGTGAGATTCCTGCTGTCTTCCGCGAGAGGCACTTGAAGGTAACTTTTGCGCATATCAAGCTTTGTAAACACTGTTGATCCATGGAACTCAGCCGAAAGTTCTTCCATGGTAGGTAAAGGGTACTTGTTAGGTATTATAGCCTTGTTTACCTGTTTCAGGTCGACGCAGAGTCTGAGCTCACCATTTTTGCGACGGGCAATAACCAACTTTGAGTTAGAAATCCACGGAGACGCGTTCACTTTCCCAATGATGCCTAGATCTTCCAGACGCGTCAATTCATGAGAAACTTCTTCGCGAACAGCGAATGGTAAGCTTCGTAGTCCTTGCGATACCGGTTTGACGGTTGGGTCAACTTGCGGGCGGTGACCGTAACCAGTGATTTCACTTAACCCAGAACAAATGTTGGGATATTGCGCAATGTACTGATTAGTGTCCACTGTGTCTATGTATACACCATTGCGATCATGTAGCTGGAATCCCAACATGTCGAAAAGATCAACACCAATGAGACTTCTGTCGGTTGATACGTAAAATGGGAAATTATCTAGTGTTGTACCATTGTAGCTCACGGGTAGGTATACAATACCAAGAACTGGTATCCTAGAGTTCTCATACGCCTGAAGTGGATCCAATGCGGGCTGAAGCTCATGGTGTGAAAAATTCTTGTAATACGCTTTCTCATTCAGAATGGACACCTTGGCACCAATGTCAACAAGTAGGGGCATAGCGTGTCCATCAATGTATACATCACACATTTTAAACTTGCCTGCTTGACCGACATGGTGTACGTAAACTGGAGACTCGTCCTCATCCGAAGTCTCGTCATAATCAACATTTTGGACAGTCTTTGATTCATCGGACTGACACACGCGCGCGAAATGATTCAATTTGCGGCACTGTGTACAACGTTTTCCGCGTGCTGGACAGGTATCCGACTAATACGCGTATGACCCTTTTCCCCACAGTTGTAGCAGGTTATGTGCGAAGCAGGACGCGATCCAGTAGCAGTCTGTTTCTTGCGGGTCACCCCTTGTATTGGCTTTCCATCCTGGTTTGGGCTAAAGTTATTTGTTCCTGATGTTGCTCTTATCGCCTTGGACTCATGAATGGCCGATTCAATGTTAATGGCAAGACTTGACGCTTTCGCTAATGTCAAATTATCGTCCTCCATGAGCAGACGTTCTCTGACGCGCGGAATGCTGGTTTTATAAGTCAGGTTATCCCGGATAAGTTCATCTTGCAATGCTCCAAAATTGCAAAATCCTGCTAGTTCTGTCAGTGCGGCAATGAAATGTTGCACAGGTTCGTCTTGACCTTGAGCCCTGTGCCAAAAAGTGTGGCGTGACATTATCACACTTTTTTTTTGACCAAAGTACTTTGTCAGAGCAGTAACTGCATTATCATAAGTAGCTGTGTCACTTAGCTGATGAAATTGTCGTTGTACCTCTGTACCAAGGCAGTGTATCAGAATTGCCTTGCGACGATCAGCAGAGACGGATTCGGCGTCCAATCCACTAGCAGTTATAAATGTCTGAAAATTCTTGTACCACCTATCCCATGGTACTGGAGGTTCACCTGGTGTTGCGAGAAAGTCTGGTGGCTGTTGCAGAGTTATGGTAGCCATCTTCGTCGCCAAATTATGTTGTATATTCGGTCCAATAACTCACAAACATTCGATTTTATGAGAACATTAAACTAACACTTTTATTTACATGTAAACAACGCAAGGAAAACGTTTCGTCTTCACAGGCGCACACCACTGAATCTAAGCCGAGTGCGATATTACAAAACGCATGATACTAAATGGTCCATAAGATAAAGTTGTTAACATCGGAAAAAACAATATCCGCCCCTTATATGAAGTATTTAGAGTTGGGTGAATATTGAGAGATTGTCGTCCTTCGGAGGGGACGTAAAGCCGTCGGTCCCATGTACAGAAGAGTCATACCTGTACATGTAATCGCAGTCAGTATCGTAAAGAGTAGGTTATTCTACCCCTGATCGTTCCCAACACCGTTCTGGTCATTGTAGGGCAACCCCTTGTAGAGTGATTAACACTGTTGGGTATACCCGTGAGGATCACTCCTCTAAAGTGTAATAAAAAAAAAAAAATAAGCTCTGTTGAGGTTCGCCTTTGCTGGCTGTAGTTTTTCACTTGTCTATTGATTGCAGAGGGAAATGTGTTCTTCCCAGGCCATCTATAGCTTATGAATTGCTGCAGAAACTCTATAATCTTCACTTGGGAGAAGTTTCCTGACTCTTTTCCTCTTTGGTAAAACTTAAGCCGCCGTTTCGGTGTTAGTCTTCATCAGGTAGTCATATTAATATTAATATTAATAATGATTCAATTTACAAAGCGCAAAAGCATATGCATCTATGCGCTTTACAACACAAATTAAACGTAGATATTAAATTCAACAGTGAGACATTTTGCATAGATCAAATATAAAAAGTTAAAAACGGGTTAACAATGAATGGATAAAAATTAGTATAATAATAACAGCTAAAGATGTACATATACCAGGACTAAATAAACAAAACAAAATATGTATCCAGACAAAGCGAGCAGGCAAAACTAATTCTTTAAAACAAGAAGAAAAAAAACATGACACAACAGGTGTAATCAGGAGGATATAAGTTAACGAGGTGAGTAAGCTTATGAGTTTGATCGTAAGGAAATGTAAATGGGATTCTGTATCTGAGTGTGGACTGCCATATCGGTCGAAATAGAAATACAACAAAAGAAGCTGTGAAGGGAAAAAAGGAGCAATTTGGAGAAAAGCCAAATGCCTAAAGAAAACTGGAGTCCACTGATGACGCAAATCCACAAGCCCGTAGCCAGGGTGGTGCGGAGGGGGCGTTGCACCCCCCCCCCCCCAATTTGACAATGTACAAGAAAGGGCCATAAAAAGTCCCTAAATGTCCACAAAAAGAGCACCCAAACCACCAAAATACGGAAATGTAGGTCGTTCTTTAATAAAATATTGCACAAAATGCTTGCAAAAGTGTTTTTCTGTCACTTTGTCAAAACCACTAAAATTAGTTTATGGTTGACCAAAGCGAAAAAATTTCCTCCAAAAGGTCCACTTTTTGAAAATCCGCACCCCCCTTGAAAAAATCCTGGCTACGGGCCTGCAAATCCACACTCATTAAACTGCAGAGCCTGCCTAGGTGGGACATCCATGACGTACCAACGTATCCATGCGTTGGCTCCGCCTCCTAGACCCTACAGTGGAATGCAGAGAGTGCCAAGGTGGACCAGTTTTGAAACAAAGAAAGCAAGCTAAGTGAGGAAAAAGTGGAAAACAACCGGAAAGACAGTTTGGTGACTTTTTGTGATTCAAATAATGTATGTGACCAAAGGTGATGTACCGGCAGCCTACCCCTATGGTGGTAACCATAGGAGCTTACAAACATAAATTCACAATTCTAATTGCAGCAGAAGTATGAGATATAGACAACTACAGGTGGTTACCCGCAGCCTGCCCCTCAGGTGGAAACCCAAGGAGGTTATAAATCCATAATGTTACAAATAATCCACCGCAGAAACAATCTAAGGCTTAACTGCGTTTTATTGACACTGGAAAAGTATCGAAGCTAGCTCTCAACGCTAGAATCTAATTGCCACAAATTGAATCACAATGAAGAAAACTACAAAGAAGCTGACAGTATCTCATAAGAAACTCCTGTACATCTGCCACAATTGAGTTTTTGTTAATTTTGATGGCCACAATAATTATTCCTGAGGGTGAGGGGCTAGTGTCGAGTACCCAGCGTCGACGCTATTCTAGCGACAATAAAACGCAGTAGCGCCTAAGCCAAGTTGTACACAGCTTTAAAAAGATGTGTTTTTAGACGGGACTTAAATTGGGTTACATTGGGTGACATGCGGAGCGAAAGTGGTAGTGAATTCCTTAGCTTAAGTACTATCACCATGACCCTCTGCCATATACGTTACAGGCCCCTGAATATGTAATGTAATTTATTAAATTTTGTTCAGTAATGTTTGTTTGAATATATAAAGCAGTACCATAAGTCAGACATAATATGTGAGTGGCCAATCTGTTAGGCACAAGATAATTCTAATGATGTTTACTACAACACAATGGGCTATTAGGAAGTTATACCTACTTGAGTCAATAGCTCTTTGATGCAACCTTACCTCAGTGACATGTGTCGGCAAAATGAAGGAGTACAATCGCCGTTTTAGCTTTTTGTGGGCTCATATAGCTACTGAGCAAGAATGAAAAGTGTGGACAAAAACTATGCACCAAATTGTCTGAGCAATGTTGGAAATGTCAAAATGTTCTAACTCCAGAGGGGCACATCCCCAAGCCCCCCCCCCCCCTCAGACACTACCTACACAAGAAGCATCAAGTAGCAAAATATACACCAAATCGAGCGATTTGTGTTTTGAAATTTGCAAAATTGTCTAACTCCTGAAGGGCCACATCCCCCTCAGACACCCCTACTTATGAAGCATCAATAGCAAAATATATGCATCAAATCGAGTGATTTTTGTTTTGAAATTTCGAAATTGTCTAACTCAGACACCTCCTACACATGAAGCATCAAGTAGCAAAAGCGAGCGATCAGTATTTTGAAATAATTATTTTTGAACTCCTCGGGGGGCACATCTCCCTCACATACACATGAAGCATCATTAGCAAAAATATATTGTACCAAATCGAGCGACTTGTGTTTTAAAATTTCAAAGTTGTCTAACTCATGAGGGGGCACAACCTTCTTACATACCCCCTACACGTGAAGCATTAAGTAGCAAAATATATGCACCAAATCGAGCGATCTGTGTTTTGAAATTTCAAAATGCTCTATTTCATATGCCCCCTCATTGACAGACACCCGCTTTGCACGAGTTCTGGCAGAAAGAAGCGATTTATCCATTTTCATTGTTGGCAAAAAAAATGTGCTTATTGGCAAAAAAAAACACCTTGACATCCCCCCCCCCCCCTTGAAAATAAAGGTATGGGGACGCCCCTGTTTGACACAAATTATCCAGAATCCCAATATTTGAAAGGTCGTATTGTGCCCTCTCAGGATACGAATATCAGTATAGTGTAGTTCTCTATAGTGCGTTTTATGTGAAAACAATAGTAAAAGGGTTTACACCACATTTTTCAGGCACAAAATTAAATCTGTCCAAATTTGAAAATAATCGAATTTTTAAAACATAATGGAATTATGAGGTTTCAGCAAAAATGGCGTCAAATTGTTTGAAGTAGTCTGTTGACGCAATTTTGGTCTTGATTATTGGCGTGAAATCACCAGTAAAAGCTCATGCATAAACTGGAGACTCTATTTCATATGTACGCCAAATATTGTGCTATTTTGACATGTGTAAGTAGATTAAAACTTGCAGTTAACACGACATTCCGCTGTCTCGCTCGCGAAGAATAACAGTAGCCTTGCCCTTTTGCACAATTTCGACTTTTTGACCGCGCTCGGAAATTTTTGTCCTCTGTTGAATACTTAGTATAGACATAGCACGTCACATGACCTGCCTAACTTATTAATTTACGCTAAACAGGGAAGTTTTATTGTCAATAGTCATGTTTCACTTGAACAGTAGGAAGGGGCACTCTAACATGTGCCCGGGTAACCAACCAAGGGCCACTTGTTCCAAAGGTGTCCCTATGAGAACATAAAGATGAGTTAAAGGATATCCTATCCGAGGGCATATGCGTTCATTCCAGTTCAAATCAATATGCAATATGAGAGAATACACAAATGTGGTGCAATAAAAATGGAGTAAAATGTACACGGTTTGAGCAATAATAAGGAGTTTTCCTATACATTTAAAAAGTTTTAAACATAATTAAAAACGTTGTTAAAATCTACCAATTATAATTATTCCTACTTGTTTTCTTGATCATGTTGAGTTTATACCCTATCAGAGACCAGAGAGGCAGATTTAATGTGACAAACTACATTGAAGGTCTCAAAACCTGACAAGTTACGGATGGTTACCCGACTTTAATATCAAGTTACCCCCGGTAGTTTAATCGGCGTTCAGCCATGTTGTGTGACTGGTTTTCAACGTTACGCATATATATATAAATGGATTCTTGTACTACTAGTAGTATCTTTAAATTATAATCTATAACATAAGTGTTGGATATTCTATTAACACCAACATAGTGCAAAGTCAGCTTTTGGGACTTTGTTCAAGAACTCAAAGCAGAGGTTTCACAAAGTAAGTTAACGGACGTTGTATGCAACAGAAATATAGAGATGAGGAAATTGAGACGGAAATAAAGGGAGTGGCACAAAACTTGATTTGAAACTTGAATTATTCATTTCCTATGTTTCAAGGTAACTCGAATTGTAGCAGTTTATATAAGATATATATAACATTAAAAAAAATGCATTTCACTATTTCTTTACATTGATAATAATATTTTTTGAAATCGTTTTTTCCTTACAGCTCGCTTTAAATCATAGAAATCTGGAGATTTTTCAAAACTGCAGCAAGCTAGGATAGTCAGGCCTGAACAATGCATTTGAAGGAGGCGTTGACGTTAACATGGTTAACAGTTCAAATTAGGTATGTACGAGATAGCGATTAATATCTAGAGGACCCTTGTAAGATTGTTTTAAAATTATTTTTCAAAACATCATTTCAAACAAATCATTTGGTTTTATTTAGGGGAGAATGGGGTGAGTTGGTCATCTTTTGTTTGAACGCCCCTGTATTAGAGAGGTTAAGGTCTAGAAGAATTTTCTGATAACACAAGATAGATATGTACCCAAGCTATGTTTTATGTAAATACTAAGACTCTGCGTCTTATCGTATTTAAATAATTAAAAAAATTAAAAAAAAGGCGTCAAAAGGGCCAACTCGCCACTTTATGCGGGGCGAGTTGGCCCCAGTGGGGAGATTTGGCCCCATTTACAAAAAAGAGTCGTACTCATTTTACCGTGACACATTTCATACATTATGTTTTTTTAAAGGTGTAGGTTCCGATCACATATTCATCCCCCCAGGGCTCAACCGTAAGTAATATATTTTTGATGCCAAATGAAAGCCTATATTTTTCTGATTATAAATCCAAAATTTCACCTCAAAATTCTTTATAGTTTTGGAGATATAGCAGAAAATGTAAAACAATTGGTATACCTTTTTTCCATTTCTTTTGTATTTACATAACAACCTCATCCCTAGGCACAGGGTTGCATTTGCCTCTCAGGAGAAAACAAGACACAAGCCAAGGTTGACACCTTGCACAATGCATTGCAGTGGTCAAGGTCAATCAATTAAAAGTAAATTATACACATCCTAAAATAGGAACCTACCCCTTTAAGTGAAGCACGGGAATGTTCTGCATACAAAAATGTCCTTTTGAGGTGAAATGCCATAATAAATGAATACAATATCGATCTTTTAAAAAGAAAGTGTTATCTGCATGCAATATATGCAATATAGGCCTACCAGTTTCGTTTAAGACTCCTTACACCTTGTTATACGCATCAATGTACATGTTTAGAATTAAAATCGTGTTAAAACGCCATAAATGTTATATGTTATTGTGCTAGAGTCTGAGTAGGTTATCATACCATCTTTGGCAAATTCGCCATAGGGCCAACTTGCCCCATGTAGTAGGGGGCCAACTCGCCCCGTAGTCCCAGTTTTGACTTAACCTCGTGGTATACCAACAAAACAAAGGATAAAGTGGATTTGATCCCATGACATG
>JXSR01S003608.1:33102-44884 GCA_000969725.1 Ophiothrix spiculata
CCATCATTTGTAAATAGCACAATAACAATTTCGCTAACATGTCAGAGAATTTTAACTTTGAAGATATTTGGAGCAAAACACCATTTCCGTGCTAGGTCACACACGTTAGCGATTGTTACATGAACTTTATTCAGTATTTGGGCAAGTATTTTAATCTTTAAACACCTGCATGTCTTGATCCCACCAGTGAGCACCAACAAATTCACTGACCATATTTGGCAGAAAAATGTAGAATCATGACCAAAAAACATTTTTTTTACAGACTACAATATAAGGGTCATATAACAGTCCTTTGCACTCCCAAGGAGTAAACCAAACCAACCTTTTTAGGTTCTCGGACTCTCAAACACAATCCGGATTTCCCAAAAAATAAAATCTGGTCTCAAGCGAGACTTGAATTCAAGATGGCCGTCAAAATGCCTGCCAAAATACCATATTTTCACTAAATGGCCTAAAAGTATCTTGTTAAACACTTTATGTTCAAAATTATTATTAGGAAATGGCTTCTTGAGTTATAACAAATACATCCCACTTCAAATTATGTCATATGCATATTTCAAATTTAAGATGGCCACCAAAATGGCTGCCAAAATAGCATATTTTCATTAAAATCGACCAAAACAGCCTTTGTAACTGCCTGATATATGTTTAATATAGATAAATAATAAACAGAAAGTAATATCTAGGTTTACAGCATGATAATTTACCCCTAATTATATTGTAAGTTTGTATTAAAATCAAAATAGCGTCTGTTCTGAGATCCAAAATGGCCGCCAATAAATGTGCAAAAATGGGTTAAAGGTACTTTAAAATGGTAACAAAACATCAAATGTAAAAAAATATTCAATGGAAAACGGCTTTGAGGGAAACAATAGTAGCTTTTCATCTCAAACAAGGATGTTAGTATGTTTCAAATTAAAGATAGAGCCTGATATGAGATCCAAAATGGCCGTCAAAATACGATTTTAGGCATAAAATGGGTTTTAGTGGCTTTTAATCAGTTTCAAAAACAACATTTAAATGTTCAAAATAATCGATGAAAAATGGCTTTGAGGATAAACAGACGATAATTTCTTACCAAATAGGGTGTCATCATGTTTAAAATTCAATATGGAGCCTGCACCGAGATTAAAATGGCCGCATGAAAGTATGATTTTAGGCACAAAATGGGTTAAAGTGACTTTTAAACGGTATCATAAACACCAAATATTCAATATGGAAATTGTTTTAAAGATACTTTCTTCCCTAACAATAGGGAAATTGTTTTAAAGATACTTTCTTCCCTAACAAGAGTTTTAGTATGTTTGAAATTTAACATGGAGCTTGTACCGAAATCCAAAATGGCCGCAAAAATCATTCTATGCTCAACTATGAGTTAAAAAGACTTAGAAAACATATCAAAAACACAAAATGTTCAAATTGACTGATAGAAAACAGCTTTAAAGGTAACAATAAGAATATTTCTTCCTAAATAAG
Organism: Ophiothrix spiculata; assembly: GCA_000969725.1. Lineage (NCBI taxonomy): Eukaryota > Metazoa > Echinodermata > Ophiuroidea > Amphilepidida > Ophiotrichidae > Ophiothrix > Ophiothrix spiculata. The sequence continues at coordinate 34,579 of JXSR01S003608.1, forward strand.
GGTGTTAGTATGTCCCATATCCCATATGGAGCCTATACTGAGATATGAAGCCTATACTGAGATCAGAAATAGCTGCTGAAATTCGATTTTAGGCACAAAACTGGATTACGATGACTTTGAAACGGTTTCGAAAACACCAAATATACAAAATAATAGAAGGTGAATGACTTTAATGGCAACAATAGAAACAATTCGTCCCACATATAACGTTGTTTGCATGTTTAAAATCAAGGATGAAGCCTATACTGTGAACCAAAATGACCGCCAAAATGCTAGAAAATGGATATATGCGACTTTGAAACATTAAAATATTGGATTTAAAACATGCTAGCAACCCTTATATGAGAAGAAATACTGCCATAGTTACCCACAAAGCTATTTTCCATCGATTATTTTGAACAGTTTTTTTAACTGAAGAAAAGGGCCTGATGGTGCCATCAAAACCATGAAATGCGACCTATCAGTCACAAAGCAGAGAAATTAAAAAAAGGCCTAAAACACAGACAAAAACCATAACAAGACAAACAACATGATATATCAAGTGTACTTGGTCATTGTGTTGGTAATAATAATATCCAGTATTTAGTAGTATCATAGCGCTTGACATTATTACGCTATTATTAGGAAATCATCACAACCATCTCACCTCAACTAGATCGTAATCTTAAGACGCCGACCTATCGGAACTTGGATCGTAATATTCCCCTAACAGCTCCCCAATGCGCTTGGGTGGACGAAGCAATCGAGATTGGTAGACCAGAGAACTAAGCTACACCCTACTAGACAAAAACAGCACCTGATTGGGTGTGCCATTCGCCCACAATTTAAGGGTCTGGACCCCGTAGGCCTATGATTCATGTGTCTCACCATTTACAAATCAGGCATGTCCTACACTCAACACCAAGACACTTGATGGAAAGGATAATAAAGATAAAAGAATGATTAATTTGGTGTTTTAGATATGGTTTAGTCACTTTAACCCATTTTCATGCATAAAATTGTATTTTGGCGGTCGTTTTGAATATTTGTATAAACTCCATATTGAATATGAAACATGCTAACACCCTTGTTTTGGAAGAAATTATCTTCTTGTTACCCTGATAGCCATTTTCCATAGTCACTTTAACCCATGTTTGTGCTTAAAATTGTATTTTGGCGGTCCTGTTGGATCTCAGAACAAACTCCATATTGAAATATAAACATGCTACCACCCTTATTTTTGAAGAAATGGCCTTATTGTTACCCTCTATACTAATTTCAAAAAGATTTTATTAAATATTTGGCATTTTTGATACCGTTTAAAAGTCACTTCAATCCATTTTGTGCCTAAAACCATATTTTGGCAGTCATTTTGGTTCTCAGAACAGGCTCAATATTGGATTTGATTGTATCAAAATGAGAATGGGGTCTGTTATGATATTCAAAACGGCCGCCAAAATACGTTTTCATGTGCACAAAAGGGTTAGAGGCACAGTCAACCAGCAGGTCAGTCTGTGCACAAAAGCAAGGTCACAATTTCTTTCTGTGAAATGGAACTTTTGCTAACATGTTACGAAGATTTCCGATTTTTTCCGAATGATAGTGCGCAATTTGGATAGCTTTTTCTGGAAATCTGTACGCTTGATTTTATTGCTGTAAGCGGAATATGTTGATTTTGTCTTTTCTTAAAATCATTGTAATAAATAATTATTATAGCATTTTATTAAAATGGTTGAAATTAGTGTTTGAACATTGTATGTGAATTTTCCTTTTTCCTGGGATGTAAAACAAAAATCGTGGACTTGACCGTTTCCGGTAATGTTACCATTTCTAACTAACATAAATGTGCAAACAAGATATTTATTATTCATTTCACTGAAAATGAGAAGTATCCTGCTTGTTTAACACCGTCAAATTTATACCTGAAATGTAGGGTTTTCTGTTGCAAGTTCGGAAATTCAAACAGGGCAAGATGCAACCACGTGCAGATTTATGTATACAGACCATGTGCCAGGAATATTCAATTGAACCACGTTTATCACCGCGCAATTTGCTGCACACTTGACTGGCTAATCACATTGGGTAGACAAAAGAGTTATTGATCGCTAACGAAGCCTTCTCCACAGAAGATTTTAAACTTCGACATTTTGCCTCTAACAAATTGACAAACCCACCTTATTTTCGTGGATTTGACCGTTTCAAGTAATTTTCTCAGAAAATAATCAAATGACATGAAAAACGAGCCTCTATTTTGTGTGTTACCAAATTATGACGAGTGTCCTGGTTATTTGAAGTGAGAATACGCAATTTTTCGAAGATAATTTTGAGAAATAGTTTTCTATAAAACTGTAGTTTAAAATTCCACATTTTTATCATCATTCTGGATTTGAATGATGAAAATATCTATGTTTAAGGAAAATTGAGGTACTATCTGGTCATATATGATGAATTTGGAAGCCTAATTATCAAATTGTGGCATTAATTCTGAATTTCAAAACAATTTTCAAGTTTTCATCACCAGTAAAAATCAGACAGAGTGTAATATCACTTTGGTTTGCCTAGAAAAGAAAATAACGTACTTTTCAATGACTCGCTGGTTGACTGGCACTTTAAAACAATATCAAAAACACCAGATGTTTAAAATATTCGATGGAAAATAGTTTTGAGGGTACAATAGTAGCATTTAATCTCAAATAAGGGAGTTAGCATGTTTCAAATCAAATATGGAGCCTGTTCTGAGAATCAAAATATGATTTCATGCACAAAAATGGATTAAAGTGACTATTAAACGGTATCAAAAAGCCAAATATTTAATATAATCTAGTTTCTAAGCTCCATATTGAATATGAAACATGCTAACACCCTTGTTTGGGAAGAAATTATCTTCTTGTTACCCTGATAGCCATTTTCCATTATTTTGAGCATTGCTGTTTTTGATACCGTTTAAAAGTCAGTTTAACCCATGTTTATCTTAAAATTTTATTTTGGCGGCCCTATGTTGGATCTCAGAACAAGTTCCATATTGAAATTTAAACATGCTATTAAACACCCTTATTTGGGAAGAAATGACCTTATTGTTACCCTCTGTACCAATTTCCAAAGATCATATGTGATGACTCACACCGAAAGGGGGGACTTTGAAGATGATATCAATTTTGATTTTTTTCACTTCATCTGTTGCAGCTTTTGCAAGCTTTAAAATGACACCTTACTTGTTGAAATTGATCAAGGCGATCAAAGTTTACAACAGAAAATCTGCTGGAAATTCTTATTATTTTCTAAATTTTCTGCTGCCTATTTTCACCTGTATCTTGAAAAGTTTTCTGTCGCAAAGTTCCCCTTTTCGGTATGAGTCATCACATATGAAATATTTGGCATATTGGATACCGTTTAAAAGTCATGTTTGTGCCTAAAATCATATTTTGGTTCTCAGATCAGGCTCCATGTTGGATTTGAGAAGAAATGCTACTTTTATATCCTCAAAGCTATTTTCCATCGAATATTATTATCATATAAACATCTGTTTTTTTTTAAATTCTTTATAAAAGTGCCTCAAACTTTTTTTTGCACATGAAAACGCATTTTGGTGGCCGTTTTAAATCTTATAACAGGCCACATTTTCATTTTGATACAATCAAATCAAATGTGGAGCCTGTTCTGCATGTTCTGCGAACCAAAATGACTGTCAAAATATGATTTTAGGCACAGAATGTGGATTAGAGTGACTTTTAAACGGTATCAAAAAGGCCAAATATTTAATAAAATCTTTGGAAATTGGTAAAGAGGGTAACAATAAGGTCATTTCTTCCAAAATAAGGGTGGTAGCATGTTTAAATTTCAATATGGAGCTTGTTCTGAGACAAAACAGGGCCGCAAAAATACAATTTTAAGCACAAACATGGGTTAAGGTGACTTTTAAACGGTATCAAAAACACCAAATGCTCAAAATAATCGATGGAAAATGGCTATTAGGGTAACAAGAAGATAATTATTTTTCTTCCCAAAACAGGGTGTTAGCATGTTTCATATTCAATATGGAGCTTGTACAGATATTCAAAATGACCGCCAAAATACAATTTTATGCATGAAAATGGGTTAAAGTGAGTTTGAAACCATATCTAAAACACTAGATATTCAAAATAATCGATGGAAAATAGCTTTGTGGGTAACTATGAGAGTATTTCTAACCAAATAAGGTTGTTAGCATGTAAAATCCAATATTTTAATGATTCAAAGTCGCTTATATCAATTTTCTTTCATAAAATTGTGTTTCGGCGGTCATTTTGGTTAACAGTATAGGCTTCATCATTGATTTTAAACATGCAAACAGCATAAAATAGGAAGAAATGTTTCTATTGTTGCCATCAAAGTCATTTACCTTCTATTATTTTGTATATTTGGTGTTTTCGAAACCGTTTCAAAGTCATCGTAACCCAGTTTTTTGCCTAAAATCTGATTTTAGCAGCTATTTCCGATCTCAGTATAGGCTCCATATGAGCATAGGAACATACTAACACCCTTATTTAGGAAGAAATATTGCGGCCATTTTGGAACTTTCGAAGTCACTTTAACCCATATGTGCTTTACAGTATTCAGATCTAAGTTGCGGCCATTTTGGAACTCGGTACAAGCTCCATATTCAATTTGAAACATTATACTAACAACCTTATTTATGAAGAAATTATCTTATTGTTACCCTCAAAATCATTTTCCATCAACTATATCGAATATTTGGTGTTTTTTGATACCGTTTAAAAGTCACTTTAACCCATTTTGTGCCTAAAATCGTACTTTGGCGGCCATTTTGAATAACAGAGTTTTGAACATGCTAACACCCATATTTGGAAAGAAATGATCTTATGTTAATGTTTATCCTCAAAGCCATTTTCCAATTGATTATTTTGAACATTTGTTGTTGTTGAAACTAATTTTGTGCCTAAAATCGTATTTTGGTGGCCATTTTAGATCTCAGAACAGGCTTTATCTTTAATTTGAAACATGCTAACACCCTTGTTTGAGATGAAAAGCTGCTATTTCCCTCAAAGCCGTTTTCCATCGAATATTTTGGACATTTGATATATTTATTACTGATTTAAAGTGACTCTAACTCAATTTTACACATTTTTGGCAGCGCGCCATTTTGATTTTGATACAAACTTACAATATAATTAGGGGTAAATTATCATGCTGTAACCCTAGATATTATTTTATGTTTATTATTAATCTATATTAAATATATATCAGGCAGTTTATAGACTGTTTTGGTCGATTTTAATGAAAATCGGCTATTTTGGCAGCCATTTTGGTGGCCATCTTGAATTTGAAATATGCATATGACATGATTTGAAGTCGGATGTATTTGTTATAGCTCAAGAAGGCATTTCTCGATAATAATTTTGAACATAAAGTGTTTTACAAGTTATTTTTAGGCCACTTAATGAAAATATAGTATTTTGGCAGGAATTTTTGCGGCCATCTTGGATTCAAGTCTCGCTTTAGATCAGTTTTTATTTTTGGGAACATCCGGATTGTGTTTCAGGGTCCGAGGAACCTAAAAAAAGTTGGTTTGGTTTACTCCTGGGGAGTGCAAAGGACTGTTATATGACACTTATATTGTATACTGAATAACAAATTGTTTACAGTTTAACCCTTTTTGGTCATGTTTTTACATTTATCTGCCAAATTTGGTCAATTATGGCCAAAAAAAAGGCATTCGATTTGACGCTAATTGATTTTTTGCCGCAGAATTATAATATAATACATTGTTTTTACTCGTTGAACAAAGTGTTGGAAAAAAATTGAAAAATTATACCAAAATCACTCAATTTTGGTCATTTTTTTGCCTTTTTTGACATGTTTTTGGTCAAAATTAACCATAAAAAGGAAGTTAAGTCCCAAAATACTGTAGCCAGATGTTTTTGTGATTCGATTCTACCTAAATGAATGATTTGATTTTGAATAAATATCATTTTGCGGCCAAAAACCTATTTTTTACTATTTTCATGATTTTTTCATGATTTTGGGCTATTTTGGGTCATTTTTACTACTAAAACAAAAAAATTATTTTACCATCCACCCACACGCTAATGTACACCCCTTGAGGATATGATTCCACATGGATGGAAAGCTGTAACAAGTTTTGCCCGTAAAAATTTTTCAAAGCATAATATTGGCTGTTTGGCTGGTAGACTAAACCATTATTGCGGTGTTGTTGTTTTTTTGTATCGCTGGACATTTTCAAAACAAATACAATCTAAAAGTACATCTTCTGAATTAGAGAGTCAATTTCCATGGCTGTTATAAAGTAAAACATTATCTGAAATTAAGATTGTGGATTTCACAGCAACTGATTTTTTTTATAAAAGAATGGGTAAAATTAAAGTCGTTTGTGGTCGTCTTAATAAGTCTGTCTGTTGCATTCTGCCAATCTTAATTAAAAGTAACAAACATATTCAAATCAATGGTTGAGAGATCGTTGGATTCTAGCGTAGTTGAGAATGCAGTTGATATTGAAAAGTGAAAAAATCCGAAAAAAGGGTAATGCAGAAATATTCAAATTTCAACCTTTAGGTATATTTGAAGTGGCTTTTAGTTAACACCTACTTTATTAGGTACACAATAATATAGTTCAACGATGTATTTTTGTCATTTTGTATGACGCACTTGGGAAATAGCTTAAATATGACAGAAAGGGTTAAAAAGGAACTGCTAGATATTTATTTGGCAGGGCGTGTAAATTGACCCGTAGACAGAACAAAACTTATTAGTCAATGGTATTATTGTTTACAATTGAGCGAGTTTTCTGTTTTCAAAAGAATAAAACAACTATATTTGTCTCAATGCATGTAAATTATATACATAATAATGACAACTCGCACAATATTAACAAAGTAAATGACATTATTTTTCCTAGACATGCAAACCACTATTTGGAAAAATGGTTGTCTCGTGTCTTAAGGGCCCTGTCAACCCTTCATTTTCAGAAAGTGATTTTGCTCTGTAACTCAGCAACGAATGATTGAATCCATATAAAAGTATACATTTCTAGAAGTAAATTTGCATACTAAACATGCTGGTTAGGTTATTTTTGGACCAAAATGTAAAATTTTGGCCTTAAGGTCCAAAGAAGGTCCAAAAATCATATTTTTGGCCCATAATTTACGGGAAAGCTAACTACACTTCGCTTTGGTAAAATTTTGAACTGTTTTATTTTTTAGAATCTAGAAAGGAATATCTAGGAACGCTTTTTTCAAATTTTTGATTTTTTTCTTCGTTTTTCAAATATTGCCAAAAATAGGTCAAAATCCCACTGCTGACACCAAAATTTGTGTCAGAAGTGGGATTTTTTGACATTTTTGCACCAATTTTTGACAATATCTCAAAAACTAAGAAAAAAATCAAAAATTTGAAAAAAGCGGTCCTAGATTTTGCTTTCTAGATTCTAAAAAGTACAATGGTTCGATATTTCACCAAAGCAAAATTTAGTTAGCTTTCCCGTAAAATTGTGGGCCAAAAAACACGATTTTTGGGCCTAGGGCCAAAATGACACATTTTGGTCCAAAAATGACCTCACCATCATGTTCAGTATGCAAATCCGCTTATAGAAATATATACTTGTACTTGGATTTAATCATCCGTTGCTGAGTTACAGAACATAGAATATTTCAGAAAACGAAGGGTTGACAGGGCCCTTAATAAGAATCAAATGCATTAGGATTAGAATTAATGGAAATTATGCAAAACGCACATCCCGAAACGGAAATGATCATTTTCTAATGAAATATCTTTGGATAAGTTTGATTGTTCACGTTGATTGTGGAAATAAGTCACAAACTGGTCATATTTTGTGTTTCAAATTGAAATATTGGAAATCCATGCCGCTCTGCATTCAACGGATTGTAACTTTTAATGTGTAAAGTTCAAACCAACAAAAGAGCTTATCTTTCAAACATTTTAGTGTTTACACCTGTGCCCCTTGTGATGGATGATTAAGAGGAGCTATATCGTCGGTAAAGTCTTGTGGTTTATTCAGAGTGCTGTCGATAAACATCGATAGATGCCCATCGACGTCCTGTCTTTACACGCGCTATGCACAAGGAATAGCGCATGCAAAAGACTGTGCGTCGATGGGCATCGATCGACGAATATCGTTAGACTCTGAATAAACCATTAGTCATTCAGAACTTTGGCAGGATATCTCCTGGACCGACGTGGATTAGTAACCAATCCAATCATAGTCTTCAGTTGCATTCTACAGCAAGAAGTCAATCAATATGATGAAAAGAAAAGGAACCAGGATATCGCCCTGCAAATTACGCACCTGATGTCACAGTGAAAGGCTCTGATATTACCATCCGCCATCACCGTACTTGTGGAATTGTTATTTTGTAAACTTCTGTAAAATAAAGCTTTCGTCTTTTAAAAAGAACATTTAGGTAGCATTTGAAAATCACTATCGTATTGCAATATTGTTGTAATCTTTTTAAAATTATTTTTTATTTCCTAGTTCACTACTTATTTGAATCATCGAGAATACCTGACTCTGAAGATATGGATTTGGGCAAGCCATTTTTGAAAGCTGCAGAAAACGGGGATAGGGAAGCCGTAAGGAGGTACCTGAAAGATGGTGTTCATGTTAACTACCAAGGCAAGGTAAGCAAATTTTGTTGATAAAATATGCATAGGGCCATTTACATCGTTACCGAAAGAGGTTTACACGGAAGTAAAATCCTACACTGCAAGAAAGTTGGGCGATTTGGGGGTGATTTCGCCCAACGTTGATGAAGTATACATCCCTCCCAACGTTGGGCAAAACACAAATAACACTGTTGGGCACACATCCCTGCCCTAATGTTGGGCAAACCTCGCGGAAACGGGAGTCCGTCTTCCATCTGTGGGGTAAAAGTGATACCAAATTTTGGCAAAAGTGTCTGATCTACGGTGCTTTTTTAGTTTGCCCAAAAGTTGGTAGGGATGTATATTTGCCCAACTTTTTTGCAGTGTACTGGAACGCTATAAATAACGATCTAAACCTGTTTCTGTGTAGGTCGTCAACAAATCCAACCGTAAGCTTTAAATAATGACCATGAAGTTCTACATGAAGTGCTACAAAAAGGGCTGAACTTTGCGTCTCTCTTACAAAATTAAAACGCCGAATTCATCACCGGCACTGAAACTGCTTGTAACCTCATCGACGATTATTCTGAGACCTCAATACAACTCTGGTCAGACTGTGTACGTATTGTAATACAACTCTGGTCAGACTGTGTACGTATTGTAATACAACTCTGGTCAGACTGTGTACGTATTGTTAAGGACTGTAAATGTCCCAAAAGTAAATATCACACGGGAAGAAAGTGTTGCTGTTCGTGAATTAAGATCGGCTGACTCTATCTAGTTTAACGGTTCTGCCTGCAGACAAAGGCAGAGCTAAACACTATTACGTTGATAAAGCACAAGACTCTAACACCTATTAACGCCGCACTAAGGATCCCACGCCTTCTTATCGTAATCAGATTTATTTCCGTGTTACAATCTCTTCGTGATAGTGTTGCCATAGATGTCCCTACGTTAAGCTGGCAAATTTTCCGTGTTCTAAAAGCCGAATTCCGTTTTCTTTCCCGTGATAAAAAATGTCATCATGATCATGCGCATTTCCATGTCAATCTTTCTAGGTAGTGTGGGCCGTGCAGAGTAATGATTGTATCGGGGATTTTAGGGATTATTTTCATTGTCACATGAATTTCAATCGAGATTGAAACGTATAACATTGATGATATGTTTTGCTTCTTTTTGTGCTGTTTTATTTTTGATATGGAAAATTGAGTTTTCTATGAATTTCCGGGTTTGTTTTTCTTTGGAGCTTATCCTACGTATCGCAGGTTGTACCCTACTTCATCAGATGTGCCAAAGTTTTATGGTTTACCCAAGATTCATAAAAGCACATGTCTTCTTAGACTATCGTTTCTAGCTGTGGCTCCATCACTTACAACTCAGCGAAGTTTTTAGCCTATGTATTATCGCCTTAATCGGTAGATCGAGTAGAAAATTCAAGAATAGTGCTCATTTCAAAAAAACTTTCTGATTAAACGGGTTATAGTATTTATTTTTAGTCAGGGCACCTCATTAAAAGTTATGCGTCTTTCCACTCATGGTGAGAGGTAAAAGGATTTACATTCATACAACCAATAGAATTGAAGTTTTAGGAAAGGCCATATAGTAAAACATTATGGTATTCGTTATCTGATTGGAAGCAAAAGCTTCGAAGGTGTCTGTTATCATTTGATTACTACTTCAAACACATTTCTGCATTGTTTCTTCGCTGATT
>JXSR01S003609.1:0-18471 GCA_000969725.1 Ophiothrix spiculata
CAGCCACATTGACTTGACTCGTCCCACCGCTGCTACATTGACTTGACTCGTCCCACCGCTGCAACATTGACTTGACTCGTCCCACTGCTGCCACATTGACTTGACTCCTCCCACCGCTGCAACATTGACTTGACTCATCCCACTGCTGCAACATTGACTTTACTCGTCCCACCGCTGCTACATTGCCTCGACTCGTCCCACCGCTGCCATATTGACTTGACTCGTCCCACCGCTGCCACATGTCCCACTGCTGCCACATTGACTTGACTCGTCCCACTGCTGCCACATTGACTTGATTCGTCCCACTGCTGCCACATTGACTTGATTCATCCCACTGCTGCCATAGTGACTTGACTCATCCCACTGCTGCCACAATGACTCGAAAACATTTATAATTTAAATTCAGTATGTTGATAAAGTAAAATCAAGAAACAAAATCTAGGCAAGTTATTTAACAGAAGACTTGACTTTTTCATTTCAGTTCACAGAAAAGCTTCAAAGAGCAGTCGACAAGCAACCTTCACTAAAAGGCAAGCTCCCAGAATCACAAGTCTTAGATTTGCTAGAATCAGTCTGCGATGATGAATTTAATCAGTAAGTCACACTCCGGGGGAATGGGTACTTGTATTGACTTATATGCGTTTGTTTGTTTGTTTATCTTGGTTAGTCAATCCAAAGGGGACATGTTAACTGCAAAAAATTAATACTGAACATGTATTTTTAAATTGCCCTTCTGCATTCTAATTTTGAGCTGGAAAAAAAAGGGACTTCAATCACCATTTGATATCCCCCATGGCAATGACACAGTGTAGAAACTAAAGACACCTGAAGAAAACCTTTTCATTTTTACGCGTCTGGTGTGCCAAGGTTAAAGTTCAAACGCAACTCACACGATACTCGTGACCTTGCGTGATTTGTCTTTTCTGTTGCTGTGTGACTTGATGATCGATTTGATTGGTTTGTTGTTCACGCATGGTGCGATTTGGTCCCGTCCAGAATGAAAAGGTTTTTTTTTTCAGATGACTATAGCTTCATTTTATATCGGCATGTCAGATATGGAAGGGGACAACAGATTCTGCGCCATTTATATTCTGGCATACCATACAGATCAAATTGGGAGATTTTAATTTGTGCTGATGTTGCATTGCATCTTTGTCGAAATGCGCAAATATTGAAAGTGCGCACTCGTCTCTTTCATTCACTTTTGCGCACTATTCTTAGAAAGCATGGTTTGCTGTGATATATGCGCAACAGAATCTCTGCACTCTTAAGTTAATTTTGACAGGACTTAAATAGACCTGAATTCACCCAAATTGAGCAATGGTTGACGACGGCTTTACACTTGGCGGTACAGGCATTCTGGTAGACCAATCTTCTCTCAGTATCTATGATACATGCCCGGGATACATGCATATATTGAAAACTTAAACCAAAGAAAGTCAATGCTTTATTATAACAGTTTTATTCCAAACTTTCCAACAGGGTTGGCATCAAAGATATCAAAGGTGTGAAAAGACTATCAGGACCTGGTTTGGAGACAAAAGATATACCAGGTATCATGCAAGGTGGTGGCAAATGGCCAGGAAGGTGGGTGCAATTGGTGTCTTTTAATATCAAGAATTCAAATTTTAGTAACATAATTTGCGTTTTGTTTTCTGCAGAGTTGGTATCAAAGATATCAAAGGCGTTAAGAGACTGTCAGGTCCTGGAATGGATGTCAAGGATATGGCAGGAATTCAACAGGGAGGGGGGAGGTGGCCTATGAGGTGAGAGGTCAATGGATGTGATGGTGGTATATATTGGCATGTTGGTATCACTCGCAGTATTGATGTATCCCCTACCCTCATTCCAATCCTGACCTTTCATATGTTTCATGGGTTTGGTCAAAGATTTGATATTGTATTGGTGTATCTTGTCATCCTATGCATGGTTTACCCTTCCCTTATATAACACTCTCAGAAGAGATTGTACCCTGATTATATCCCAGCACATAGTAGTTGTACACAAATGTAAAGTACCATGTTATTTAGGACATATTTTGGGGTTTAGAGATAGCACATGTGCTCTTTGTACCAAATACAGCATATTTGTAACCTATCAGGAGCTCATCTTCATCCTAAAGATGACTATGCACCTCTGCAATCCCGCCCGCAACTTCTAATGTTAAAGATGCGTTTACACTGTGACGTAGGGTAACGACGGAGGGTAATGAACTTGCAACTAAAATCTTGCAACTGAAAACGACTACTAATAGAAACGATAGTGTGTGTGGCTAGCGGATTGTGTGAGCGTCATCTGACTTTAACTAACGATGACGGGCGGATTATTGAAAACTGCAATCTGCAGATCTACGTTGCTTGTCATTACCCCTAAGTCGTCACAGTGTATGCCTATGTTATGATTATGTGTACATAGTGCATGAATGTTCCAGTGCAACAATATCAGTAGTCATGAAAATAATATTCATGTATGTGTTGGGTCTTAAAACAATTGAACAGTTTTTATTTATTTTTTGACGAAGCAAAATGTCTAAGTGCAAACATAATAGTATGGCAGTGATATAATCCAGGTATAGCGGTAGGGGCACTCACATACAAGATTACATATGTTCAGTAGTCAAGACCCCTTTTTCATGCCTTCCAGGTCTTTCTTTAAACCCAGCATGAAACGGTTTTTAAGACTCCTATGGAAAAAAACCACAACATTTTGAATATAAAAAGTACAGAAGTGGGATAAACAAATTAAAACATTCAGATCTGATGGCTATTTTTGGCCAAAATTGTAGTTCACTAGACTACCAAAATCAGATTGAGAAGCCCATTTTTGCAAAAAAAAAATAACAGTTTAGTAGATCCCCAGCCCAGTGCTTAAATTTGCACCAGAGTTTCCTTTCATTTTTAATGTTGACGTATTATTTTGTAATTGGTTGATACAAAAAGGCTCATAATATTTTTGCAGATAAATGTAGCAGATGGCTTATTAATCCTATGGTTTATAACACCAAAAATATTACATCTAAGGTGTCATTTTGGTGTCATATAAGTGCACCTTAACAGTTTCTGCCATCTGTTGCGATACATTTTGTACAAAATTGTATTCAGCTGCAAACATGAAATATAATATTGCAATAATAATAATAATTACGGTTTATTGAAACTCTAATGGTGACCGCAGGTCAAATTGCTAGAATATTTACATTACGCATCTAAACAAAAACAATTTTTGTAGTCTGCATCTTAATTATTGCAACAATGAAACAAACATCCACCCAGTTCCCCCGGCAACGAGAACAAAGTGCCATAATCAAGGACACAACATGTTGACACAATCGGGGCTCAAACTCCCAACATATGGATTAAGGGCCCTGTCAACCCTTCGTTTTCAGAAATGTTTTGTGTTCTGTAACTCAGCAACAGATGATTAAATCCAAATAAATATACCGCATATACAGTAAGATTGTCATAGAGGTACAAATAACTTATAAATTTCAATTATTATTATCATTTTACCTATTACCACAGACTTCGTCAGATCTGCAGATATTACCTTGGTGAACCTGGAGATGAGGAAATATTTGAACAATTTACTGATGGAGATGTGGTACAATTTTTATGCTATAGTGAGGATGGAGAATGTACCAAAAAAGAGAAACTTGACAAAAAGGCTAAGAAAGCTAAGAAGACCAAGAAGAAGGTGAAGAGCAACAAAAAAACAAAAGAGGAATTATGAGAATAGTATTGGTGGTTTTTAGGTTTATTTACAGACCCTGTAGACACATACGCTCATACTTTAAATCCTTGCTGAGAATATACATCGCTCTGTAGTGGGGAGACATTAGCTCAGACAGTTCATGCAATGCAATAGATAAAAGACACTTACTCTTTAAAGTATGAGTGAATGTATCTAGGTTGAGCTTTTGTGTTTGGAAGTATGACATTACTGATGGAAAAGGTTGTAGATTTGAGTGTCTGACTGAGGTCTTGTTCTCAAGATGTACATGTCATGCTTTTCATATTCAAACTTGGCAACAAGTGCTGTTTTGAACACAATACATACAGATCTATGATGTATTCAAGCAAGATAAATGAATAAATATCTTGAAATCTGTGAAGCAATATGGTCATGGCATAAATGACTGATCTCAGTCATCCAGTAGTGGCCAATCCGGTTGAGACAAAACTTGACCAAGTGTTGCAGGGGCAACATGAAACGTTGTTTTCTGTAAACAAGTTAGTCCAGATAGATGATGCATTCTTTACTCATGGTCATGTCATATGTGTTGTATAAAACAGAAATATCCATGTGGTTATAGGAGCTTGGTCTGATCTTTCACAATTTCAGCCGAACCGGTCAAACCATGCATTCTAATTTTATGGGAAACTTTGTATTTTAGAGCTGCGTATACGTTACTGTTACCATAATTAGAGGTATTTACATATAACTCAAAAACGGAATATAAATTAGCCATGAAATTTCACATGGATTTAATATGAGAAAAATATGAGCAAATTTTGGTACCAAAATCTCAAAAAATTTGAAAACATGCTTTTTAAATCGAGCTAGTTTGGTTGTCAGTTCTTATAATTGACTGAAGCAATTTTATAGAATGCAACATGACCTGATTAATCTAAATCACAGAAGAAATTGTACATTGCATTATTTATATTTGTCAGAAGCCTAAATCTACATCTTTCTTAGTTTTCAACACATTGCATTATAGATTAATGTTTTTTTTTGTTTGTTTGAATATAATTGAATTTTGATACCTCAAAAACATTACAAGAGACTTTTCTTTAACAACAAATGTGAGTTTGTTAAAGATTGGTGTTGAAACCAATGGATTGAGAAAAAGGTAGGCAGAAAATTAAAGCTGTTTCAGTATCTGCTTTTTGCTTGATTATAAGCTTGAGGGCAAAAATTGAATATGCGCAACATGAACTGTCATGCATGAGGAATTTTGCGGCAAGCCAAACATCCACAATTTAGTGCAAATTTCAAATCAAATTCATGAGCCATGATAAAATGCAGTTTTATTGATATTAAACTTGTGCTAATTGTGCCTAACTTTGGCTGCATCATGATGATATACTCAAATAATGGCAGAACATTGCGATGTAGGAGTGTGTGAAAGTAGACGGATTAGTCTATAGGTCTGAGGTTTTCATGTGCATATATTGTACCCACAACACTATTTTCATGGGTCGGCAAACACAAAGTCCTGTCACATCACAATCTGTTCATAGTATCGTGATGCCAAATTACCACAATTAGTAATGACAAGAATATGCAGTACATTTATTTAGTTTGTTTCAAATCATGAAGTCAGTTACGAGTTGCAGCTGATTTTGTTCTCGGGACACCACCATGATGGCGGCTTCACGGTGGAGGAAATGGAGAAAAACATTCTGCGTGTGTGGTGCATATCGCGTTTTGCAAACCCTCTATAGAAGAGTCTGATTTCCCACACTCCCATATCTCAATATTTGCCATCTACTGGGGGACCATCAACATGATGCAGCTGTAACTGGTGCAAAATTACCACAATTTTCACATTACATTAAGTTTGAACTGTACAGATTTATAGCATGTATATCAGAATTTAATTTGAAATTTACGCTAATTGTGCCTGTAATAGCAGAAATTTAGATGTAGCAATGTGTGAAATGGTTTGGTCTACATGTATATACTCAGCCATATTCCTCTTTAACAAGCTTACAAGTGTTCAAGTTGGTGTTATTTTTGCAAAATCTACTCATATGCCTTTTGTTCTTGTCAAATTTTAATTTACTGATGTTTACAAACATTTATTTTTTGAATTATATGCATGTAGGTACTTTTTTAATATGTTTTTATTTTTCAGTTTATGTCAATTTTTACATATTTATTATTTGCAGTTGCAAAACTTTTAATTGTAGTTGTGAAAAATAGCAAGAATATATACATTTTTTTCAAAACTAGTAATGGTAATTTTCTGTGATTAAATGTCCAGTATTTTTGCACAATTTGTTATCTGTTAATCTGCACAAAATCACCTTGAACTTTGCCAAATCTTTGTATACTTGAGCACTTAAAATACTGTTGGATATCAATCTAAGAGTGCTTCCTGACATTTCCAAATTCCATGATGTTGTGGAAAGCTGGGGTGACCCGTCATTCGGCTCACAGGTAAATGTTTTGCCAGAGAGTAACGGAACAGCCAGAATTATTGACCAACAATTAGACATTTTCAACAAGTGTATCCGACAGAATATCTAGAGCTTGTCTTCTCAACTTTCATGCCAAATATAACAATTTGATAAATAGTGATTGATCATGTGATGCTTTGACTAAAAACGTAGGCCAAGATGTATTAATACATTTTATATGAAAATATTCAATTGGCACCTTTCCATGCAATTCTATTGTTATGTTGTGTGTTGTACGAAATAGTTGAGAACTCTAGACCTTAGGTATAAGTACTAACAGAATTTTGTAAAATGTTTCTGAGAGTAAAACAAAATTAGCAACAACTACAAGTCAATGAAATATAAAGATGAAATTGCTGGTTTACACAAAACCATTTGAATTTGTAATTTCCTCATTTCAAATACTTTCTGTTTAGCCCATATTTTCACTGATGAAATTAATTATATTCACTTTAATATAAAAAAAAATCACCTTGTCTAGGCTTTCGCCAAGGTAACCCAACTTGGTACTAAGTAAGGTAAAGGAAGGTTATCTTTAACAGGGCTCCAAGATGTTTTTTAAATTCAGTTTTTGAATGCAGGAGGAAGACCGGAGCGCGAATCGAACCCGGACCTCATATGGTGCAAGGCAAGGGAACTACTAATTTTTTTAAAACTAAATATTTTGAATCATCAATTTTTACATAGAGATTCCAATGGCATTTTTGATTATTAAATCCAATATACTGTTGTTTGTGTAAACAATGTAAATAAGAATCTGTTTTGTACATTCCTATACATATTATAGGGTAGTGGAACCAAGTACTGTAAAGCAGCTAGTTTCATGTTTCTATGTGTTGTGGTTATCACTATATCATAATGATATTGAAATTTGCACCAGAACAAACTCAACCTTGTATGGAGAGACCTTTTGTAACTTGTTCATATATGTGATAACTCACCCCGAAAAGGGGGACTTTGCGAGAGAATACTTTTCGAGTAACTGGCAGAAATAAGCAGCAAAAAAGTCAAAATTGATATCATCTGTAAAGTCCCCGAGCCATCACATATAGCTCAGCGCAAGTCGAATAGACACAACTAAAAATGCAGACATGTTTTATGCTTCAAATAAATGCATACTCTGTGCTGCACAAATGTAAGATTTACATATTCAGACTAGCTACTGAGCTGAGATGATGGCGAGTACCAGAAATTCTGAGTACAGATTCTCTGCAAGGGTTCTCCTTAAATTCCATGGCCCAATCTCTTTAGTTTAATATAGGGACCAAACAGATTTACAAATATATTTAAGTATATTTTGATCATATATATATATGAGATGTTTATTCAAAGAAAAAATACTGTTTTACTGCCTATTGCATCATGGTGTTTTTTGTCAATTCCAAAAAGGAATAAAGACTACAAACATCTGCAAATCTTCTAATCTGCCATAAGGCAAACATCTGCGATTCATGTGCCTTTTAGATTGAGGTTGAATATAGAACAAGTTTAATTTTCTATAAATGTTAATATCTGTATATGTGATAGTTTATATATCAAATGATTTGCACATTTTAAGTATATCATTGTTAAAAATGAAAACAAATGATTAATTGTATTACTATGTATGTCTTTCTAAAGTGTTGTGTTGGTGTACATTCTACAGTTTAAAATAGTAAGCAGATACATACATATACAACAAAATACATTTTCAGACCTCTTTAGCTGTAATCAAGTTAAATCAAATTGGAAACTGGGCTCTTTGTTGTAGTCTAACAACCATTTTTAAAGAAAAGATGCTGATCCCACTCTCAGCCCTTATCCCCACCCACGGAGCTCAAAAGTGAAAACTGAAGAGCCCAGGGCCAAGCCTTTGTTTTTTCTAGTTTTGTGTTAATTAAAGGTGTGTGTTCCGATCACTTTCACTTACAAAATCAAATTGGGGGTTCTGATATCACATGAAAGTGCATATTTTTCTCATAACCCCTGTTAATTTACACGCCTACATTATGTTTGTTTGAAGAGATATGTCAAATAAGTGCTGAATTAATGGGATATTTTCCTATATGTTTCTATGGGTCTCTTTCAGACACATATTTTCCTGTAGCATTAATTTGGCTCAAGGTATGAGAATGAAACTGTATCATTGCATTATATAGGCGCTGACCCTTCATTCAAATATGGTTAATTTTTCACCAGATCGGAATACCTACCTTTAACAGGTCACCACCAACACAAATCATACACCAGATTCTTGTTTTATAGTTGCCTGTAAAGAAGGTTTTATATGAGTGACTTACATGTACTTGAATGTTGTTAAATGTAAGGTACAAAAGAGTATGCAAAAAGTAAAAGTGATTATGTTAACTGTCAAAAGTTGTAATGCAAATTCAGTTCTCCTGGATAATAAAATGCTTTTGTTACGCTTGAACAGGGTATGTGGAAATAAAGTGTAGCTGGTAAAATTTGATGGGCGTTCATAGCAATATTATGAGTTCAATAGTACACACGTTTTAAGATGGAACACAAAATACTTAAAATTTGTGATTGTGTGTGTGTGTGTTGTTTTTAATTGAAATCAAAATTTGAATGAAACATCCGTAAAGAGTGAGACATTTTAAGAACTTACTGTCAAATTTCGTTTAGGTTTTAAATTTGGAAATTTATGTGCCCTTAAAATCGAACAAAAAACCCATGATTTATTACAATACCGATGGACATAATTATGAATTTATTCTCTATGTTAATACTTACGTTATTGATGTTTACACTGCCAATATTGCATATGCATATAGGGTATGCATATACACAGTAAATGTTTAGAAAGAATTTTTCTAGATGGTGACATAGTTGTATATAATTGTATTTATTGTTTTGTACTTTTGTGAAGCAATATCATATCAGCACTTTTGATGTTGGATTTAATTTGTAAATGCATTCTTGGGAGTCTTGAGCATTGGCATGAAAATGGCTGCCTTGAAAACATAAGCTTGCATCAGAGACCGATGTGTATTAATGCATTCATGAATTAAATCCAACAACTACATAGGTTGTTTTGTGTCTAGACTGTAAAATTTCATGTATGTGGCATGATTTGATTCAGAAAAGGCAGAATGATTTATATACACTCCATAGAATGTTTGATATATTATATCATTTTGGTAGACATGAATTCGCTAGATATTTTTTGTTGAAAGCCTGCTAAGACATATTATAGTCTCTGCCAAAATTCCTCGGACAAAATTGATCACATGACCACGAATTGCAGTGTATCGATCGCGTTTTTAAACAATTGGCCCTGCACTCTGGATGTTTATTTACATTGTCTGAAGAATTATGACGCTGACTTATGATACTTACAAAGAACATGCAAGCTATGATATAAGAATGTATAAAATTTAAAAATCAAATCTAAATTAGCTCTCCTGGGGTTAACTCTTTGTGGGTATCAGTACCTCATTATGCACAAAGGTTGAGGGTGCTTGAATGGGTCCTGTGTTACAGGTTCAGCTTCAAAAAGAGGGGGTTTATATACATCATATATTTTGCGTCGTGTAACTCAAGCTTCACGCGCGCGACTTTAAGTATTCATTGGGTCAAACACGCGCTGTAGTGCATACATGTAAGCTAGTTATCTTGTGCGCACAATACGATGCGGTCAGCAGTGAAAGGAGAAGCAAATATCGTAAATTATCATCAGGCGCTTTGAGTGCTAAAATGGTTCTTTTAACCAACCAGAGAACAAAAATCTATAAATCCGGTATTTAAAACGAATATTGACTGCTTTTAGTTCGGGTATGGTTAAAATGATTTCCTCTCAGTGATCTCAAAACCATGAATATGCCCTCAGCTTTGCTTTGGGCTTATTCATGGTTTTGAGATCACCTCGGGAAAATAATTTAAACCATGCCCCTCAAAGCAGTCAATATTTGTATAATAATGTATATCTGATTTGCAGGGTTTTGTTTCTGCATTTGTAAAGATATGAAAAAAAAATGGCTAGGTAAAATTGGTCAATCTAAATTATGTTGTTTTCCTACCTAGTGATTTCAAAAATGACCTATTTATTCTTATAATATGGAAAATACTTATGAATCTTATTTGGCCAATCAATGTGTACAACATCCATCCTTGTCTTTTAAGGAATTTAAAAAAGGAAAATATAGTTCTCGTTGCCATCTTGTCATCACCAATTTTTATGAAAACAGGCTCAAAATTTAGAGCAGCACATTCAGTTATACCTATAATTATAAATTGCAAATATTGAGATTTCCATTACGAAGAGTCCCAAAGTGTTGAATGTGCACCCAAAAACTGCTTGATGTGCAGTACAGTAACTCGACCTTAATTAAGGACAATCAAGGGGGCAGATATTTCCCTGGGAATATTCCATAGGGTTGACAGATGATCAAAATGAGAACCAATTCCCCATTTAATTCTTTTGCATTTTTCCATATTATATGACAAACAGGGGCACAGAGTTTATAATTTATTTATTGTTGCGAGTTGTATAAAGATTCATTTGGTACAGAAGAGCAAAATTCAATATTCAAAATAAATTCCTTATTTCATTACTACTTTGTAACTTTACAACGAAGATGGGAAGTAAATCTTAATGACAAAATCAAATCAACGAGTTCAATAAGAACAACGGTTATATCGAACAAAGATAATTTGTTTGTAAAGTCAAAAAAATCCCATGTATAGTAACAACAGTTACACCAAACAAGATAATTTTGTAAATTATCCATATATGTAAAGTCAGAAATATCACATGCATATGTTAAAATCTTCAGGGTACATGATTATGATTAAATCCCCACTATGAATGAATTTCTATCAGATCTAAATCAAGACAAAATTTTGTCAACTGTATGTCTCTGTTTTGTATGTCACCTGAAAGAACAAAGTAATAAAAAAAACTTTCAAAAAATGCAAAGGTTTCAAATGTTTTATTTAGTGATTTTTCTCTATTCTACTTTCACATAATATATATTTTAATGAAAAAATAGTCTGTTGCATAGAAATAAATTACCAAATACTATGTGTTCATTTCCCAATTATCTGTCCTAGAATACATACTGTCTCTGCTTACCGGAACATGGTCGGATCTTTCAAATTTACTTGCAGTTTGATATGAAAGATTAATAAAAAGACTTTAGTTTCAAATTTCAGTTGAATCCATTAACCCTTTCCAGTCTGACCACTTTTTCTGCCCCAGGCTGACGCCATTTTACCTGTAATCTGACACCTAAAGTAAATTAAATTTATCTTTGGAAATATTCTACATAATTAAATGAAACATCAGCCTAATAGACCGTTATGAACTGTATACATTGCCTGTGATAGTGTTTTGGAAGGTTAGAGGTCATGAAATTAGTTATACTCTAGTGTTAGTTAGGGCGTACCCCATACGCCCTTAGCCTGTGGCTGGCAGTAATGTAGGGCGTACCCTATACGCCCTACGACAGGAAACAGTTAAGGGGTTTTTTCAGAGATGCAGTTGCTTACTACTGCGGGATAACAATTTTTTTCATAAATAGTAAAAAATAATAAAAATGTTTGCATCCGTTTTGCATGCGCAAATTTCAATGCACACTAAACGCATGCTTTACTAACACGTCTGGTTAATCACGCGCAGCATCGTTGCGTTATATATATATATGCGGGAAATTATGCAGACGCAGATGTTCTACCATAGTATTCAATTTTTTATTTAAAAATGTCAGTTTTTTGTCATTTTTCTTGAAAACTAACATGGTGACCATATTTTTTTATTTCATTATTTTGAAGTGCTCAAAAAGTGCTTTAACATATGTAAAAAATAAAAAAATAAATGGAGCATTTATTATTTTACAAGCACATAATGATTGACTTTTTGGAGCTTTCCCTATACTTTGTATGATAAAACGGGTGATTTTTGAATATGTACTTTTTGAAATGCCTGTATCTCAAAAACGAGCACGGTGACCTATATTTTTTATTTTAGATTTGTTATCAGCACAAATAAATGTACCAAATACTACATTTAAAGAAAATCAATGGAGAATTTGCATCTCTGAGAAAACCCCTTAAATCAATTTGATTCTGCTTTACAAACAATGTTGTACTTCAGAGCTCCCTATACTGGCCATAAAAAGGTTCATTTAAGCTGAAGTCTTCAAAACCAAATGTTCCAGCCATAACATTTCTCATGGATTATGATAAAAATATGAGCAATAAATTGGTGCCAAAATCTCAAGAAAATTTGAAACAAAGATGAAGCAATCGGACCTTGCTCCTTTAGAGATTACAATGGCCCCAGACACTAGTTCACTCAAAAATTGTTGATTGCTGTTAAAATGATTTTGTACATTCATTTCAGAGGCCTTGCATGTGACAATCATACAGTGAATATGGGGTATTGTTCAAGTGTGTTCATGATAAGTGTTAAAATATCCGACCACTTCAGATTATCACATCCATAACAAGATGGTTCGCGAACCAGTAGTCTCGCCTGCGTATCGACCGCCTACTTAATCATCATTCAGTTGTTGGGTGGAGCAGGATAGGGTAGGAGTGACGTTGGGTCAAGTACTTTCTATGGTATAAGTTTAATCTATGTGGGGTCAGGTGTTCATGAGTTATGACCTTGACCTCAACATGACCTCAGATGACCTCATGTCAACTTTTTGAACAATTTTGGATATTTGACCTCAGATGACCTTTTGACCTTGACTGGCCTTGACCTTGGGTCAAGTACTTTCTATGGTCTAAGTTTAATCCATGTGGGGTCAGGGGTTCATGAGTTATGAGCTTGACCTCGAAATGACCTCAGATGACCTCAGGTCAACTTTTTGAACAATTTTGAAATTTTGACCTCAGATGACCTTTTGACCTTGACCTTGGGTAAAGTACTTTCTAAGTTTAATCCATGTGGGGTCAGGGGTTAATGAGTTATGAGCTTGACCTCAAAATGACCTCGGATGACCACAGGTCAACTTTTTGAACAATTTTAAAAATTTGACCTCAAATGACCTTTTGACCTTGAATGACCTTCACTGCACCCCCCTAAAAGGCGCGGCGCGTGTGCTAAACCCGAACCCCTTCATGTCACCAAGTTTCATTACCATAGCCCTTATGGTTTAGGAGATATACTTAAAATACCAAATCACGCATAAATTATGCAAATTAGGTACTTCATATGCATAGTTTGCGTTCAAATTGTACGCAGAGCCAGTTCAGCTCCAACCCTACCCACTCACCAAATATCATCAACATAGGGCATACGGTTTCCGAGATTTGCTCCGGACAAGAAATGTGGACGGCGGACGGCGAACGTCGGACGTCGGACAGTTTTAAGGAATGGTATGTCTCTTCTGAAAAATTTTCAGGCGAGACAAAAATGCACAATTATCAGAAGATTACTTGCATTGAATTGACTACGTTGAGTTATTTTTTGTAGAGGACATCAGTCTAAATCTGGACGTCATTTCTTGCTTAACTAGCCCAACATGTGGGATCTGGTTTCAAACAAATGATCATGTTGACACTGGTTCCACTGGTCACACATATTACACAATAACCGCTCTGCTATGCTCATTAACACACTTATGGCTGATCATATCAATCATGGCTACATTCACATATTTTTAAAAAGTATGGACTGGCCATTTAATAGGATGATGTCAGATAACACATAATAGACTCCACGTCAGAAGTTCCAACCATGATTTCTACGTGCTTGCAGATGAATTAAATTAACATTTTTCCATCATTTTTGGCACACCAACCAAGTCTCATCAATTTGAAGTTCGAATGTATCAAATTCGCTAACAAGCGACACCGATTGCAAAGAACAGTTGATTTAAAAAACTTACCTCTGAATTCAATTCTTGCTAATTCCTGAAGGTACAACCACACACCATGAATACACACCACTAGTAGAAGGGATCAATAACACTAGGATCGCTTTACTGGACAGGCTATTCAATTTCAGCGTAACGACACATGATAGCACTATTGACCCGTTATATTTGCAGTAACTACTGGCCCTGTACTCATTTGGTATTGATGATGGCTCTCTGCGTGTAATTAATCAATTTACAAGAATTGAATTCAGAGATATTTTTATAAATCGATCATTCCTTGCAAATCGGCGTCGCTTGATAATGAACTTGATACATTTCTACTACAAATCGATGAGACTTGGTTTGTGTACCAAAATTTTTCTGATAAACGTTAATTTAATTCATCCGTAGTCATTTAGAAATCATGGGTAGGAACTTATGAAGTGGAGTTAACTTTGAAGGTGAATTTCAATAATGCACCAATGTGCAAAGTTTATACTTTCACTGGTTTCACACACTTGATGTTATATTTCATCATGCGAGTGCAAGAAAGTTGTATCTGCAATGGCTCCCTAAGTTATATTTATTTTACACCTTGTCACAATGTGAAAAATCCCTCAAAATGTTCCTGTCTTCTGTTAATGGTTCTTGAAATGGTTCTTCAGGTGACGTTGTCACCTGAAGAACCATTTCAAGAACCACTGACCCAAGACTGGAGGTCACGCAGTGTGCAATCCAAATTTATAACGTAAGGCAGCTATTGCAGATACGACTTTCTTGCACTCACATGACGATTTGAGGCACCAATACACCTAGCGGTATAGGCAGCCTGGTATCTCCTCTATAACTATGATTCCACACATCGTGGAAGTGAATCAAATTATAGCAAACTACACACTGTGGTCGATATGCACAAAAGAGGTTTAAGATTTAGACCAGGTTTTAAAGTTCAAAGTCAAAACTACTACTGCCATAAAAGGACCCTAAGGGATTGTACTGCAGCAGGTTTAAAACATTGAAGATTCAACCACAAAATCTTACATAAAAGCACAAAATATGACAATAATGGTTGAGGAAAATATATTTAACTGTGAAACTAAATTTCACTCAAACAGGGTCTAACTTTAAACTGGTCTAACTCTTTAAACCTCTTTTGTGCATACAGACCTAAGACTTATAATCCTGAATCAACCGCTAATTGTCCTGTCTCTTGGAAATAAGATAAAAGTTGATCACATGTAGTCTCAGCAGCAGTTATGCACCCATCAAAATTAGAATGGACAAAGGCATCCCCTGTAGCAATGATGGCACATGATGGTAGCTTGTTGAGAAACATACAACCGGGGGCTCCTTCTACTGGAGTTGACACCTGCATAGGTATGAAAAAAATGAATGTATTTTCAGATAGAACACTAGATGCAATATGTAACCTTGTCCTTATGTTTAAAAGGGTGTACTAACAATAACAATAATAATAACAACGTACAGGTATAAAAAATAAAGCAGCTTTTTCAGCTGTTTCAAGTGCTATCCAGCTATTTTTATGCTAGCTGTCGTTTTGAAACCATCACAACCATTTTCCATCAACAAGGAATCTAAACGTACATCCTATTTGCACTTATATGCAATGTTAAACCTAACAGCTTACCAATAATACTTGGGTCAAAATAAAGCAGTCCAGGGGTAAACTTCGTTGAAAAATTTTGATGCATCGTAGCTACGTAGGGTTCAACTCGCTAGATTGGATCTCACAAAAACATTAAAACCTTTTACAAATAGGCGTACAACACATCGTAAGTAATAGGAATTTGACAGGTGTAAAATTCAAATCCTTCATATTGTTATGAAGGATCAAGAGGTTGTCGCAAGATAAAGGGGCATTGGACAAAATTTTGAAATTTTATTTGTGAATGATTTACACTTCATGGTAGAAAACAAGAGTCAATTACCAGATATCGGGAAAATTTTGATCAAAACCTTCAAAGTCAAAAATTTGAATATTATTTTGTTTGCTGATTTTGGGTATAAGACTATTCTCTAAATGTATTATTGATGCCATAAATCAAGAAAGAGACTAACATTTGTTTGTAAAACGTTCCTTTCACATCTTAGATTGCAGATAAATCAAAAAATTTGGAGTTTGCATTAGATAACCTGAAAGGGCCAATTTTGAAAATTCAACTATAGAGGGCAGTATTTATCGTTGTCGACAACGATAATTAAAAATAAAAGAATATCTAAAATTTTTGATATATAGGGTTTGAATTTGACAAAGAAATTTTGCATGTTGTTTTTATACCCGCTAATACTTCAAATAATGCAAAAATCTCAAAATGCTAGGGGAAAAGTTTGGGGATGATGCTGAACTTGTCCAATGCCCCTTTTAACATGGGTTTGGTCTTACAATTCATTAACAATGCATTCAAATGTTAGTGAAGTCGGCCCCACACTACATGCCTTGTCTAAGGACTCAACCAATTGGCTAGTATAACATGGCTCAAACTCACAACCTGCTAATTTAGACTCCTTTTTTTGCATATTTCTAAATTATTACTTGGCATGCTTCAAACTTGCTTTATAGTATCATACTTTATTAATTTAGCCAAAATTCCTGTAGAATCCATGTTTAAAGATTTAAAAAAACAAAATGTATCCTCTTGATCCATGAAGACACAAATACCAACCTGTGAATACCGCCACCTTGTGCATTTAATACTAGTTGGTTGTGGTAGGTTTGGTATGCGTTGTCTTAGATGATGGATCACCATCGCTTCAATTTCATTCTTGTCTGATTCTAAGTATTTGATGCCGAACGGAACGCTGGTATGAACCACCATAGATGCACCCAGATTGCTGGATTCTGTCAAGGAAAAGGAATGTGCTATGTTACTGTGTTGGAAATATCATACAAATCCTAAACTAAATGTTGGATAAAGGAATGGAGAAATATACACTAGAACATTAATAACAATTTAGACAAATCACAAACAGACCAGGATTTCATTTTATCAGAAAAAATCCTGTCCGAACAGGGACTCGAACCCCGGACCTCTCGCTAGCAGGGCGAGCACTCTTATCATCAACGGTCGGCTGCGCAGCAGGCGATCGCAAATTTTCTCCAATCACTTCGGTTTTGAGTCAAGTCGGCTATAGCCTGTGGGTGTAACATGTTGTTTGTATCTCCCAATAGCTTTTAATTATAGGATAGATAAGATTTTCTCTGTCGGCATGGCTTCCTTCTCCCATGTGAATGATTATAAAGAGCATACAATCTGCTGGGCTCCTACTCAGGCATCCTCAGTATGTGGCCAAGAAATTTCAGCTGTCGAAGCCTAACCCTATTTATCAAAGGCTCGGTATTTGTAACTTTTTTAAATTCTGGTGCTGACAAGCGACATGGAGAGTAAAATAAACACCTTCACAACATCATGCTATAGATTCATGCTTAAAATATAAAGCGTATTGACCATGTCCCAAACTCCAGAATTTACAAAGTTACAAATACCGAGCGAGCACTCTACCACTGAGCTTTTTGGCCTCTCAGATAAACCGAGAGTTTTAATAACCAAGTAGCGAGGCAGAAGGTACCAGTACAACACAAACACATAAACAGTATACGAGACAAACCATAGTTCAGGAGCATTCCTGCTGCGGCCATCTATCTAATATATTATATAAACTTGGGAGATAGATGAACTGAACATAGGCACAAGAATATAAAGCTATAACGATTATATATTACAAATACGGTAGCATCAGTTCTGGTCTCGTATGCTAGAGTGTATCGTTATGGCTTTATATCCTTGTACCTATGTTCAGTTCGTAAAGACAAATATTACTCTTTGTTGTGAATTTGAAATATTCCACTTGAAAGTACATTGCTTTCAAGATTATTTTATTCACAACTGTCACAAACTCAGCCAAAAAATGTGACGCTACCCTCATTATCCAGGGTGACCAATTCAAACTGCTGTAAAATGTGTTGTAGTAACACGTTTGTGGCATTGACCTAAGAATGTAAATTATTGACAATGTAAATGTCATTCCTTCCAATTTTTGCGGGTTTGTCAACAACACAAATGCTTGCCAATACCAGCCCTACCGACTAATTACTCCCAATACAAAGGTGATTGAGTGGGTACTCTACTACCTACTGAACAGCTTAGATTCCATGGATTAGTTTTTAATTTCAATCATATTGTATCAAAGAATTTGTTCTAATGACTTCATATTTTTAATGTTATTTGGGTCCATAAGTTGTGACACTTTTGAATATGTCATTTCATCTGTAAATCAAAATCGCAGTGCAATGTCTTTCAAAATTATGGATTACATGTAGGGCCTACAGGCAGAGAAAATTCATTTTGCTATTTCATAGCAGAATAAAGGAAGTTTTAAAGATGTCAAAGTCAAGGGAATGAAAAAAACACAAATGAAAAAAAAAAGTATATGAAACATTACAGCATTTTCAAGTAACA
>JXSR01S003610.1:11120-38616 GCA_000969725.1 Ophiothrix spiculata
CTGGCTACGGGCTTGGACTTGCTGCACATTTGGATTTACTTTCCATTTAACTCTGTTAGTGTCTTGTTTGGGTATTCAATTTACTAGTGATTAAAGTGCCACTTTAACTACTTCTGTGTATGACCTTCGGCTTCACCGTATATTCCGACATAGCAAACAAGTATATGGTCGTTGAATTAAGCTTAAACGCTAGTCATAACACCCAAACGGAATTATCAAATTGTTGTAGTTGTATGTAGTCCTACACATTCCTTTCTTCAAGCAGAATATTGGTTACCTCCTGATAAATTCATGCGCTTTTTATTTATGTATACTGCTGACCGCCAGCTACGAAAAACCCCAAAACCCCCTTTTTCTATTCATTTGTTTGTATTATTTTATGTAAGGGGAAAAACGGAGGAACGTACACCTGATCTATGCATGCCAGCCTAACAGGCATAAGGTACACACTAAATAAATTAACTTGAATCCATATTTTGAAATGCGTGAAAGGTATAGCACCTGAATATCTCTCTTCCGGTTCATTTTTATGTCTAATATTCATTCTAAGGTTACTAGAAGTCAAAGTAACACTGTCTTTATGAACCTAAATGGAATATTGGTGCAGGAAATAGAACTTTTAATTCTCGTGCAGTAAGAATATGGAACAATCTCCCTGTTGAAGTTAGATGTAACTTTTCTGATTATAGTGTCAATCAATTGAAACAACTTTGTGTTATAAAATGTTTGTAAATATTATTAGATTTTTCCATGCTTATACCATGTACAAAATGTATACTTCATGTATATATAAAACTATGTTGTTTTATGTTCAACTACCATGTAAGTTGTTTATATTCACTATTGTTTGCAGGGCCTCCTTGGAAATCAGTGTTTATCATTGAAGGGGCTACCCTGCCTAAAGAAAGATTAAATAATTAAATAAATAAATACTATCGTTATCCATCAATGTACTTCCTGGCCTATACTATTTTCACTTTTATAAATTTTTCCATATGATGAACACATAAAATTTCTAAACTATTATAAATATGGTAGTAGGTAAACCTTATTTCAGGCCAAAGACAGAACAGAACAGATCTGTTTACCATATTTTGCGTTTTGACTCATGCATACCTATTTATTATTTGATATATTCGGAACTTCATTTTCCAAATTATTCGATGCTTTGCTTCTAAGTCGCCATGCTTGAAGGAAACTCATTACATAACACGTTATTGATAATTCAAGCCTGGTTTAATTAGGCAAGGTTTGGTATAGGCTGGAGAGGGTCCAACTTTAAACAAATGAATTACAAAAGCACAATGCATGCTGTCAAGTATATGTAGTTACATGCAGTACTTGTCTAATTCAAATGTTGCGGGAAATGATAATTGTGGTTCCCTCAAACGATTCTTTAGTTATGGTCCAACAACAACAACAGGCATGGACATAAGAGGTTTTGTCACAAAACTATTTTGGATGTAAGAGGTTTTGGAAACAAAGTCAATTTTTGATTGACATTTTCAACAGATCATAGGCGGTTTTGCAACAAATCGTTATCATTGCTTGGAAGGTACGGTCAAGCACTATATGTTTCAGGTTCACACTCAAATTCCATAAAAATGGACTTAAGAGGTTTTGGAATCGGGCTCTTCATATAGAGATATCATGTGAGATTCCAAAAAATGGCCATTTCAGAAATTTGTGACATTTTGTGTTTTTATGATTTACAAAATGGGCCATATTGTGTGACATTTTGTGTCATGATTTAGAACTAGTACCATTCCCCTGATTGCCCCCTGCCACGGATCGCGCCCCTCCCACGAACACAGCAATGAGCATATTGACTTTAAATATTAAGAAGACAAAGCTAATGACATTTGGAACTAAACAAAATTTAAGTAGGTTTAAGAATATAACAGTTAAATATGGTGAGGATATTATTGAAACTGTAGAAAAATTTAAGTACTTAGGCATCACATTTGACCCTTGTTTATCATGGGATGATCATGTAAATTATCTTTCTTCCAATTTATCTAAACGTATTGGTGTTATATGTAGAGTTAAGAAATATCTTCCTTGTAATACTGTACATTTACTAGCAAAAGCTATGGTCTTTCCTCATTTCGATTATTGTAGTCCGGTATGGTCCAACTTCAGTGGAAAGCATCATAACAGCCTTCAAATTCTGCAAAATAAACTTGCTCGAATTCTTCTTCATGCAGATATCAGGACTCCAATTAATGAAATGATGGAAGATCTAAATTGGATTAAGCTTGATGTCAGATGGAAAAATCATGTTATTATTATGATATTTAAATGTTTAAGAGAATTAGCTCCTGATTATATATCATCTTATTTCACTTTTACACGTTCAACACATAACAAAAACACAAGAAGCCAGTTTGGTAACATCCTTATTATACCTCCATGGTATAACACTGCTGGCAAAAGAACTTTTCAGTATAGAGCTGCTTCATTATGGAATAGTCTTCCAGTTAATATCCGTACTAAGTTTTTGAACATGAGTTTGAATGAGTTTAAAAGTGCTATAAGTTTAAAATTATAATAATTGATTGCCCTTATACATGTGTATATAATTATGTGATCACTTACTATGTTATTTTCTCATTGTGTATATAATTTGTAAATATTTATGTTATCTGGACCTCTTGGGAGACCAGTACTTATGTATTGAAAGAGTTATATCCAGAATAAAGAAAGATTAAACTAACATACTGGATTGAGATTTGATCACTCCCAAATGAATTAGTTATCTGACCACAATCTAAACCTATTTGTCTTTATAATCACACCAATAGCATATTTACCCCAAGGCTTCAAGTTTAGGTCTTCTTCCCATGCCACATGTGGCTCAGATTGCAAACAAAATTGAATACTGCAATCAACTTACAAAAGTGCCATTTTTATTATAGTCTAACAATGCAAATTCACTTCTGAAAGTGTTGTTCATAAAGTTATCATATCTAATTGCTTTTGTAACTATGTAAGTAAGTCACTGTGACTGTAGACCTCTGTTAGTAGTATACTTTGATCAACACCAAATAGGCGGGCCTCTTCACATCGTGTATTGATACAGAGAAGCACGTGCGTAGCTGGACACATCATAACTGCAGGAGATGCAGGGTGCGTTGCACGCGTGACTCGTGCATCAGTATCTACGGTGTGTGTAACTGGGATTATGTTTACTTGCGGATGAAGACAAGCCTCATAATTCCCGCCTATTTAGTGTTGATCAATTATAGATAAAGGGTGAAACAGAGACCATTATCAGATATACATGTAATGTGTCTTGGTATGGGATGGCGTGAGTCATTAGACTCTCATAAGGCGAGACGCAACCAGCTATTGAAAACATAGCTGGTTGTGTGTACCAAATCTCGTGTATGATTTGCGAGAAAGTATACATCGGGGAAACTGGACGTTTATTTGGTTGTAGGAAGCAAGAACATAAAACGGGATCGGATAAAGTTGAGCCTAAGAAATTCACTAGAACCGCGTAAAAGGAGTCGGTTTCAACGGAGCATAAATCGGCTATCGCGCACCACGTAGCGAAAAATAACCACATCATAAACTGGGGGAGGTGGGGGTAAGAATGTAAAAAATTAGTGGGAAGAATCTAGGCCAGTCCCTTTAATACGTCAGTGCAAAAATAATGTACCATGAATAATAATATGTGCGTATCCCCAAACTTTTAAGAAAATACGCAAGCACACAAAATGATTTTAAATTTCCCTTGCCCCAAAATTACTGAGGTCAAAATATTTGTGTTTACAAAATTATAAGATTGGTCATCCAGTCTCAAAATATTACTTTGAGGAAAATAACCCATAGTTTTTGTAATGATGAAAAATTAAGATATATCTTACCTCATACTAATGTTTTGTAGTGAATCAACAACTTTAGTCAGTATCTGGTTCTGAGTGTCTATGCTAAATGCGTTGTCTGATGTCTTGGTGACCGATGTTTTGTTCTCAGAATATTCAGTTCCTTCAGTCTTTGTCATTGTGTTGTTTTGTGCCTCTAATAAACCAACCATAGTATGTAACATACCATTTTGAATGCTCTGAAGTTGAGTTACATTTTCAAGTTTCTTGTCATGATTTTGAAGTAAAGAAACAACACTGCCTTGTATCTTGTTTTGAACATTGTGTAATTGAATCAAATTGTCCAATTGTTGCGTATGTTCCTGGTTGTGAATCCCATGTTTATGAGTCATATTTTCCAATAAGTTGTCATGTTTCTGAAGCAGCGAAACCATCTGGCTTTGTTGCTCGCTTTGCCGTTGAAGCAGGTCAACTATTGCAGACAGTAACTGAGTTTGAGCTGCCTGCTCATTACTTGCTGTTGTATCATGCACCTGTTCATGACTATCTAGGTTTGGTGATGGTTCCTCAGTACTTATAATAGTGAAATCTTCAAACTGTGTTTGACATTTAATACCATTTAAAGTGGCTACAATCAGTACGAGACTGACACCAAACTGAAATTCAACCATTTTGAATGGTTTGATCAACTGTACATAGAATTTTTTCTGCCTAGATACTGCTATATTTCATTTGACAACAACACAATGTCCCGACAATGTCATTTTATGACTTTGGTTGAACTCTAAATTTCAATCACTGATGCATGTCATATGGTATTGTTGTGTGTCTATTTTTTAAATATTAAGAATTTGATTAATTGAAATAAAAATCTTTTTTTGTAGCTAGGACCGGGGTAAGGGCACAATCATTTGCATCAGTGATAGGCATTGCAGGTCAAGCGCATGACCAATCTGCACTTTAATGCTCTTCATAACAGTTAGCCAATAACGCTCGAGTCCATGAAGCAATGGACATTAAATATCTTGCTCAACATAAGAACATAACCTATTGGCCGTAGCGGGGTTCGAATTCATCACATACAAATTCATGGATTTGGGCCCCTGGGGTCCTAGCCTTGGACCACTGAGGCCCAAGACAAGGGCCTAAGACTATCAAAAATACTACCCTGTTAACTCGATCATAAGAACATGTTACCTTGATCATAAGAACACATTCAAATCCAGACATGGCAAACAAACCATTACTGTTTTGGAAACACAAAATATGAAAGTACTTGCTGATCTGGTGAATAAAATATAACGAGTTAACAGGAGGACCATTGTAATTTTTCACCACATCAAGATTTGAAGTGTAGCTGAGGGGGTTCTTATGATCAAGATTATAGGGTATATTTAGTCATGGGGTACAATTGAACCAAGTTTGGTTCTGTGATATATGTGGTCCCAGGCGATTAGAAAATCAAGACATGGATTAGTTATTATTATGTTTTGTTGATCAAGTTTTCAGTCAGTCGTCTTGGTTATTGTTTTTAAACAGGGATTCCCCGAGATTAAAAATCTCCATAGATTTTCCTTAAATTTGGTATTTGGTAGATTTACTTGTGCTGATAATGAATCTATAAAATAAAAGCAATATATCATTTTGATAGTTATATGCTCATTCCACCCTACCCTATCCCAACCTATGCCAGAAAGTTATGGAAGCTAGACAAACATTTTTTTTTGTCTGAGAGCAGCACATTTTGTCCATTTTTCAGGTATATTGAAAGTGCAATAATAAAATAAGTTGATATTTGAATCACCATTTCTGTTTTTCTTTGATTGTTTTTCAGTTAGTCCAAGTGAATGACCTGCCCAGAATAAAGCTGAGTCATGATATAGAAAAAGTAACCATCCCTGGACAGAAACAAGTGTACAGACTATATGGGGAGGATGGTGAGTATCGCAAGACTTTCAATGTGCTAAAAAGCAATACTATGAGGTTCTAATCAAAAATATTATTTTCAATAAATTAGCCTAATTTGACTATGTAAAAGTGTTTTCAAGTGTATTTTGTCCAAAACTTGTTTTGCCACCAGAAGTGGATAAAAAACACATGCATGGTTTCCTATACTCATACATGTAGAATAAAATTTGGGATCCCAAATTTAATTCAACAAAATGGCCATAACACAAAAAGTAATCATATTTAAGCCAAATTGTTTGGAGAATATTAATATCTACCAAAAACCAATATCATGTTACAAGGTTAAATCAGCCATCAGCAATTTATCAAGAAGCAGATGGAAAGTCTTGTAAAATAAGACGATTCGTATGTTATTAATTACATTTTTAAAAACTCATGGAAGCTTGAGGAGTCATCTGTTTGTAGCTTGAAAAAGTGTTTGGGAGAAAATCATGAAAATTTGTGATGGATTCCAAAAAACGCGATTGAGACGAAAAGCACAAATTTTGGTGCTTTGGTATGATCGCACAAAACCCTGGTGCTTACCCAAAACCTATCCACACCCTAGCATGCGTATGATAGTAAATCCAGCAATGAAAACTCTGTGATTTTATTCTCTTACAGGTAAAGCTTTAATAGACTTGATGCAGCATGTAGATGAGGAACCCCCAAAGCAGGGAAAGAGGATTCTATGCAGACATCCATTTGAGGTCAGTTTGTACCATAGATTAACAGGGGAGATATAAGGCACGCTGCCATTTTTATTCCTGCATGGAGACAAAATTGGTGGTATCCGTGATTTTGCCGATACTTTGCCGATGATGCATCGCATCTTGTCATAATGTGCGTAGAGGACCATTAACACTTAAAAGTGTTAATCCTCATCTACCTAGGGCGGGGGGGGGGGGGCTAACGGATCATCGCAGATTGCCCCAAAACGGAAGCATCTGAGTAATTGTTTTTACATCTTTTGCAGTCATTTTTGAGTTGGGGTATGCCATCAAAGTCCGTAGGTAGGAGGGTGGTAACCACCTCCCTCGAATAAAATTCACCATTTTGAAATATATCTGCATGCTAACAGGCTTAAACTTACAGAACATGTTAGAACTACAATTTACTTTATTCATTAGCAAAAAACCCAATGAAAATCCGATAATTAGAACTTTTATAGCTAATTTTTGTCAATTTCCGTTGAAAATTAAGATTTCAGTGAAATTTTTCGACCTAAAGTACTTATGATGTCATAATAACATAACACCTTGACCTATTTTCATGATTTTGGTATCAATGGAAAGAGGAGACCTTAGCCTATATGTGATGAGTCACCCCGAAAGGGGGGACTTTGCAGATTATATCAATTTTGAGTTTATCATAATCTGTTACATTTTCTAAGCTTTACAATGACACCTTATTTGATAATATCGGACGGTACGCATGATAATGACAATATTGGATACTTTTAAGAGAAGTGGGAGATTGTTCAATCTTGAACATGAACAATTTTACCATATCAGAAATGATGTAAGAATAGACTATCCTTTCAGTTTTACCAAATCCAAGATCAATGCATAAACATCCAAAAAATTGCAAAGAAAATTTGTTAACTGAAAATTACCAAAAATTGAGTTAGATAGTTTTACCAAACCAGGACCGACCAATACCATGGCATAACCCATGCACCACTTGCATTTATGTCTCAAAGTTGTTATTTTTCTATCATAGGAATCCAAGAGAGCGTACGTAAAACCTGCCAAAGTTGTGCCACTTCACAACCTTCTATGGAAAGACAGAAAGGTAAGTTGTTCCGTTTTCCTTCCACTTCATATTTACTCAGTCCATCAACATGGAACCTTCAATACGTACAATTATCAAAAGAATAGTAAAATACCGTATCCACTCGTCCAATTCAACTACTCATTTTTTGAATTAAGATCATGTTACAGTTGAGCGCTTTTATACTACTGGGCCAAAACTTGTTAAAATTATTTAAATGAAGTGTCTGTCATAGAGTAGGACTATTTGTCGAACTTTTGGAAATGAGGATTTTGTTAATTTAAGGAGATTGTCAGATGGAAAATAGTTGAATTAGACGAGTGAATAGGGTATTAATGAGTTTCTCAGAGATGCAGCTGCTTACGACTGCTGAATAACAATTTTTTTCTTTTTTATTTAAATTGCCCATGCAGATGTTGCGTCATTTTTATTTTTTAGGATTTTGACAAATTTTTTGAATTTCATGCCAAATAAGGTCAAAAAATGATAAAATATGGAAAAAAGTGAATTTCTGACCTTATTTGTCATGAAAATTGGCCAAAATCCTAAAAAATAAAAAGGATGCAACATCTGGGTGGGAGTTTTAAATTGAAATTCCCATTCTGAAGTTATTTTTTTTTAATTGTTTTTTAATTTTAGCTTTGTTGGAAGCCCAAATGGCCAAAAAATGTTGTGTTTTTGTGATTTTCTCAAAAAATGTGATATTTGGTCAAAAATCACCATCACCATCGTGTTCCTTGTGAAAATTCCTTTCTGTAAATGTATACTTTTATTAACATTAAGCTTTTTATTAAAAAAGTTATAGTGCAAAATAAAGTGGCAAAAACGTAAAATTGAATAATGTGCTTTACCCCTTAAAGAGTAGCAATATATCCTAATTAACCAGTTATCCCGATTAACAAATTACTTATCACAATAAGTGAGATAGTCATAGTGCATGCACAAAACAATAAAATATCAGTTCCACATGAACTGCCAAAAATAAACTCCTGTGAAAGGAATTAACAGGCCTCTGAAATGGATAAGGTTCAAAAACAAATTGCTAGATCTACGAAAGATGAGAAGCAAAGATATTGCTCATGGATTAAGTTTTATTTCATATAATTTTTAATATTTCTGTCAGTTTCTTTTCAGGTAGAAAGATGTGACATTCTCAAACAGTAATAATTTTTTTTTTTCAGATATGTCATCCTCTACAGTCGCTAGAAGAAGTTCGGGCCTTGGCACAAACATCCCTAGAAATGCTGAGAGAAGATCACAAGCGAGCTTTGAACCCAACACCTTACAAAGTAAGATAACTATAAATCAATAGATGGCTGAAGAAAATGTTTAACATGTTTCCAAATGAAAAATCATTGTCAAAATTCTATAGTGCATGGGTTACTGAGCAAAACCACTTTATATTGCTGACTGAGCTTGACTCATTTTAATATAACTTTATATAATATTACTACACCTCGTAAATATTTATTTTCCATACAGTCTTTTTATTGGTTAAATAGCGGCAACGCGAAATAAGTAATTTTGACTCTTTCCTGTGTGTGTGTTTATAACTAAAGTACAGTTGCGTGGGTACGCGTTTACGCGGTGCATCTATGTGTTTTACGCATACGGGGAGAAAGAGTAAAAACTTCCGTATGGTACTACTGCATGGCTCATGGCAAAATACTGAATTTGTTGATTTTTAAGTTTAAATTCCCAAGTTAAATTGTGATTTTTTTGAGGTGTAGTAAAACAAATACAACATGGTTTATTTCAGAAAAGTGTCACAAAATACTGTCCATTGGTGTTGGATGATCGAGACTTCCACCCTTGGCGCAGTCTCGATCATCCAACACCTTGGGATCAGTATTTTGTGATACCTTCCCTCAAACCATGTTGTATTTGTATATTATCATACCACCTATCTGGGACTGATGTCCGTATTTTTTGTTATTGATTTGTAATGCTCAATTCTTAAGTTTAGAATTCTCTAACCAGAAAAAAAAAGTTTTCTGTTACATAAAATCAGAGCAGATATTTACTTGGAACTTTCCACATATTCTAGTGTCTGACCAACCTACCTGATTCTGGTTTAAATTTGATTCGAATCGGCAGATTCTGATTCTGATTTTAAGGGACAATAATTTACTGACATACACGCAATATATGTAAATCCATTGATCACTTATGGTCATTGTGGTTGTTATATAAAGTTATTCTAGGAACGATAAACGTAATGTTTATAGTTACCGTTTATTTATGTTGTCTGGTAGTTCTGGTAAGTCTGGTTGGTACTAAATGATGTGCATGTCATTAACTCGATTTTGTGCACTTTTCCTAGGATCTATTGAATCGATTTGTGAGATTGGCAGATTATAGATTTGTTCATAATTCCGATTCAGATCTGTCTGATACGTTTAAGATCTGTCCGATCCAAATCCATCCGATCAGACCGATCAGACACCAATGAATTCATCAATTAAGTTGAATTAGGCCAATTAAAATTAATTGTTTGTCTCAAAGCTCTCGCGCGCGTTAGTTTTTGTGTGCGCGTTAGTTTTTCAATAAGGCAAAATAATTTTTTTTTTCACTTTTTAATTTTTTATGAACTCTTCTTATATATTTACTTACAACTTGATATTTAAGGGGGTGCACATGGAACTCTTTTTCTTTATGTGTAGAATCACACTCAGGATTTCTGTCACACATGAACAAAACTCTTTTAAAAAAAAAATTAATAAAATAACAAACACATTTCGCATTACTTTTTCAATAGTAGGAGAGCTTTGAGACAAACAATTAATTTTAAATGGCCTTAAGCTTGGTATTCTTCCATCGTAGGCCTCAAATTTACTGAACACCTCTTGTATTTATCCTCTCTCTACCAGGTTTCTGTTAGTGACAGCCTGTATCAGTTCTTACATGAGTTATGGCTGGACAGTGCTCCTATTGCAGAATTACGATAGCGGATGGGTAAGTTGCATTATATTTCATGGTGACATGACAAAGGGTAATTTCGTGTCCTTGTTTCCTTGGGCAAGAAACTGTACTCTACCTGCTCCTTGGTCGGACAGTCACGTAAAGCCGTGGGTCCCCTGTACGAATAGACTCCTTCATGGGGTATGCATGTTATGCAAGTACTTGTATCATTGATTGATTGATTGAGTCAGATGTTGGAAGTGGTGATTTTCATTTATAGGACATATTATACAAATATTAACTGCTTTGAGGGGCATGGTTTAAATTATTTTTCCAAAGTGATCTCAAAACCTTGAATTTCGCTAAGGGCATATTCATGGTTTTGAGATCACTGAGGGGAAATAATTTTAACCACAAAAAGCAGTCAATATTCATTTTATATACCGAATATATAGATTTTTGTCCTCCAGTTGGTTAAAAGAACCATTTTAGCACTCGAAAGCACCCAATGATTTTTTTCTCATTTCAGTGCTGGCCGTGACGTATACTGTGCGCACAAGATAACTATTATTGTTTCAAATAAATTTAGGACACGAACATGACTTCTGAACGCAGCCACTGCGTATCAACAAGTTGGGACATAGTTGTGACAAGAACGGGATGCCGGGAAGTACGCAATATCGTTTCCAATCAGTGATCCACAGTACCGCGACTTCGCGCGTGCCTGAAAAGCATTGTGTACTCGCGTAAAATGCACACGCAATTGTGTTACGCCAAGCTCTAAATTTTCGTGTCCGAGAATTATTTGAAACAACAATAGCTTATGCACTGCAGGGCGTGTTTGACCATGAATGCTTACAGTCGCGCGCGTAAAGCTTGAGTTACACGAGTCAAAATACATTGAGCGGGCCTAGTGAAAAATATGCCCCGGGCATAGTTAATTATAGGGCTTAGT
The DNA here is from genome assembly GCA_000969725.1 of Ophiothrix spiculata. Classification (NCBI taxonomy): domain Eukaryota; kingdom Metazoa; phylum Echinodermata; class Ophiuroidea; order Amphilepidida; family Ophiotrichidae; genus Ophiothrix; species Ophiothrix spiculata. Next base: position 22,527 of record JXSR01S003610.1, read on the forward strand.
TAAATCCAGGCCTTCACTTTTAACCGATCAGAGGGACAGGAATCTATATATGAGGTATATAACATCTGTTGGCTGTTGAGTGGCAACTACAAGCTTCGTTCAGCCTCAAGGGTCCTGGGTTAATTCCGACAGCTTATTTGAGCTAATTATGTTATATGTATCTCAGAAAGTGGGTTCTACGCACAACTAAATCTCAGCAGTTGGAGTTGATTTTGGCGGGAACCGAGTGGACCAGAATACCACCAACTGTGGGCTGGTATAAAAAGTCTGGTATCTCCCCTGTAAATCTATGGTCAAGACTGATGTCAAATGAAATAGATATAAGTTAATCCTTTTTGATTCCTGGACAACAAGAAACTATGGGAAATGTAACAAAACAATGCTCATATGGTAAATTTTGAATCTTGTCCATTTCCCTCGACCCCTACATGCCTCGTGTATAAGACCAATTGAAATTCACTTCACATGCATCCATTTAGTCCCATTTCACTTGAAACATGAAATTTGTATTTTATTAACCTATGATTTTAAGGTCTTTCCATAGATATACAGGGGAGATACAAGACTCGCCGCCATTTTTATTCTGGTATATGGATCGAGGCAAAAGTGGGGGTATTCGAGTTTTTGCCGATGATGCATCTTGTTATAATGCACAAATGTTGAAAACGCACACACGCCTTGCGTGCAAGTTGGCGTATCATTTGCATAAAGTATACGTTGCATGCTTTGTCTCTTTGCAGAACCGAATCTCGGCACTCAGGGTTGGATTTGGCTTAAATAGAGTGGACCCGAATACCCCCAATTTGAGCTCCATATGGCTGACACGCATGGGCGTCATTTCATTTTGAAGTGTGGGGGGGTCCGAGGGCAAATTTTCAAAACCGTGGGGGGGACACCTAATATTGTGAGGGGGGACACACAAAATAGTGGGGGGGACGTGTCCCCCCTGTCCCCCCTGAAATGACGCCCATGCTGACACGCCATTACAAAGTCTGGTGTCTCCCCTATAAAACTATTGATCTTCCAAAAAGCTCATGATCAACTATACCTGTAATGAGGAAGCAGGGATGCCCTTTTTCCTACTTTAGTAGGAATTCCTCCTTTTTGGTGATTTTGGAGCATTTTTCCTATTTTTTTTAAATATCAGAATTTCAAAAATTCAAGGTTTTTTTTTATTAAAGTGATTGAGAGTTGCATAAAATAGTTCAAAGGGTCAAAATGTGCATGAAAAGAGAGCTGTTAGCAACTAAAATATCCAAAATCTTCACCAAGGGAAAGTTTTCTCCCTCCGCTCGAAATTGGTATCCAATCGAGACTAATTTCCTACTTTTTTTCCGTACCCAAGTGGCATCCCTGAGGAATAAAACTTTTCACACTATAATTCAGTATTTTATCCGTCTTTTGTTTTCAGATGTGAATTGCAGTATTTGTTCATTCCATGAGGCTGATGACAATCATCTGAAGGTTTTTGTTTTAGACATATAACTTGTTGAGATGCTTTATAGTTTGTAGAAGCGTAATAAATAAGTTAAAACAAAAAAGTTTGCAATTTTTACAAAGTCCCAATTCATGTGTTGAATTTATATCAATGAGGCTGGTAGAGATTTTTCAGAATTAATTCTTAAGTTCTTTTTATTGATGTCTCATTTTGCTATAAGAATAATGTAACTCTTCATACTAGACTAAACTATGAACATAAAAGCAGTTTAATATTTACATTAACCCTAACCCTGTTCGCCGATAGATCAGTTGGCATCGAAGACCGGTGGATGCTGGTCGCAGGCCACCACAGTGCAAAACGTAAGTTGTGAGAATAGGTTAAATTCTTTATCTTCATGAAAGATGCTCCGTTTTCTAGCCTAAGTCCAACTACGTCATAGGAGAAGAGAAGCATGTTTTTACCGGGATTGAACCCATGACCTCTGACTTCCCAAGCGAGGCACGCCACCACGGGGCTGCTGCCCGGGCTGCGATTTCGTCCCCATATGCAAAAAAACCCGCGTCTATGACGTATTTGGACTTATGCATATTTTGGTGATTTTTGACAGTGAGCTCTAGTGAGTTTTAGCAGGGTTAGGGTTAAGGAATGATCATGTTCAATGAAACCTAAGCATGTTGTTTACTGTATGGCCAGAAATGTTCACTTATAGAAAAATCAATAGCTTTGCTCCTTAATAAGCAGTCAAGTTAGCTCAATTGGTAAGGCGCTCGCTTGGGAAGGTCCCAAGTTTGAACCCCGCTGGTGCCAAAAAGTTTATTGAGTGTGCTTGAAATTCCCTTGGACAAGGAACTAACTGTTAATTGTCTTGTTGAAACCCGTACGAAACTCGGGGAGCTGGATCAGAGGCTAAGTGGAATTACAAATCTGGGAGGCATAGCACACTATAATAAATCCCCACCTTTTAAAAATTTATTTATAAGGTTAAATCATTATTGAATATTAATGAGATTTTTCCCTTTATTTGAGCATCTGATATTGTACAATTATTTTGAGCTAACCAACATAATGTTATATATTAACATAAAGTTGATACCCATGAAAGCATATGCTCTACATCTTACACGCTATTGTTTATCATGTTCCGTTTAAATTGTTACCCGCATCTATGAATGTGCACGTTACACCTTGGCCTTAGCAGTTGTGAGTAAAAATTTACCAGAAATGCAGTTCAAACACGATGAACGATTAAGGAGTTTTGAAATGTGCAACATCTGTTATTGAAGATGGAATATGTGTGTGCATTGCACCGCTAAAATGCAGCGGTCTTTTCAGTCAAGTTGCACTGTAACAATTTGATTTTGTTCTCTGCTTGTTTAGATAGAATATAAATTATAAAACTACTCAAATATTGAGTCTTGGGATAAAAATGAAGAAACGGTAAATGATTAAAAAGTGCAAGCTTTTTAATTTCAACTTGTTTTTTTGAAAGTGTGAAGGAAAACGCTAGTCCAATGTGTGAAAATTAGGTGACATAATGATTTTTTTTTTATTTTTAGATATTTTGCTGCAGTATTTTATTTGTATAAAGAGACTTGCCAATGAAATTAAATTAAATTTAGCCGATAGAATATACGGTGTAAACTCATTAATACAAAATGTATTGAGCAAATTTCAAGTTAATCATAGCAAATCATCTGAACTTGTCAGCGATATTCATTCAAGGATGTTGAACTAGATAAATTATAATGATGATATAAACATGTGGACTTTTCATGTCATCCTTTTGAAGAGAATATATGTGACGTATCGATCTTGTGACAAAAATAGTTACACCTAATTGGACAATTTAATCAATCTTGACAGATTGAAATCTGGATTGAATTGATCGTCAAGTTTTCACTCGTTTCAGGGGAATTTCAATCGATTTAGGTTGATTTTTGTCAGTAATCGTTTGGAAGGGTGAAATTTCCAATCGGGCAATTTAAGAGAGAAGTTAGTTGTTTTGAGTAAAGTGGATATCATGTTTCTTCTTTTCTCGTACGTGATAAAAGAAATGGAAAGTCAGGGTTTAACACTTACTTCGCCAAGCTATTGCAGCCACTACTCATTTTCATGAAATCATGAATAGCTGCCATTTGTAAATTACTGAATTGTTTTCCAATTTCAAGTTTCTGGAAAAGATTTATTAATTGGAAAATAGTAATCTTGCTTTTTTACTTTCTAGTATTCCAATTTGATAAGATAAAACAATTTGTTAAAAAATAATTGTATTTTGTAATTAGTAAACAGCACAAATTATTGAAAATTACTTGAGGCAGTGCACAACTTTGGCAAGGTCAATGAACTTTATCTACCCAAAATTGGGTAGCTTGGCGGTTAAATGTGTTAAAGTACATTTTGAGGTATGCAGTTTTATGGGTTATATATTTTTGTGTCAATGAGTTTCCATTGTATTATTTTTAGACAATTTGTTGCCTCGCTTATTTTTTAGTAAATGTACATATAAGTTTGTAAAAGAAAATCCCAAATCATGTGTAAGGGCCAAATCATAGTCGGCCTCCAAACTAAATTTTTCCTACCAAACATTTGGTCGTGACGTCACCAAATATTTGCCATCGAATTTAAACCATGAACGGGTAACAAACATTTGGTCCAATGTATATGGCAATTCAATAACTTAAATAATTCAATAATAAGTTTTATTTGGTCTCAACTCGGTGTTGAAGTTATTTTGTTTGGAGTCACTCGTCATTTTAACGTCACGACCAAATGTTTGGTAGGAAAAATTTTGTTTGGAGGCCGACTATGATTTGACCCTAATTCACTGGACATTGAAACATATTTCTACAGATGTTGACATTTGTTCCCATTTAATGGACAAAAACATTAGCTACTCCACATCAAAACTTATTAGAAGAAGTTTAAAAACTTTACAACAATACTTTTTGATCCGAATAAGTGCTGAAGTGGATCAGTCGGAACTCAGAATTAGACCACTGATGACAGTGATGGGTATCACTGAAATTATTTGTATCAAAAAATATGTGTTGTTGCAATTAAAATATGTCCACATTGAATAGACATAGCAAACTGGTATATCAACATTCATTTTTTTTTGGGGGGTGGGGGGTGGCGGGAGTATAATTGTATCTCCTTTATTTTGTTTGTTTGAAGTATATGATAATAAATATTGTTTATGCCAATTTTTTAATGAAAAGATTTTATATAATCTTTTATAATAATAATAATTCCGGCATTTATATTGGGATACAAAGCGCTGGCCATTATTATTACGCCATAACAAAGGAATCATCAGAACCACTTCGCCTTACACTAGGCCACTTGCAGCCAATGACCAAAGGCGCAGACCTATCAGTACTTAGGTTGTGATATTCCCCTAAGCAGCTTCCCAAAGCCCTTGGGTCGACGAAGCAAGTGTGATAAAGTGATTTGCACAGGTTCACAACACATTGGCGCTAGTGGGGCATAAGCTCACCACCTCTGATTATGAGTCCTGCACTGTTCCGCTAGGCCACACGTGCCCACTGTTGAATTGCTTTATGCTTATGTCCTAAAGAGATGAAACATGTGCTATATATATCTTTGTGAACCCTTTTCATCACCTTGATGATTGAGAAAATTCTTCGATATGGTGTTCTTCTGATTATGATTATTGTAAATAACTTCGAATAATTCAAATGAGTTTCTGTAAGGCTGCGATCACATACAACTATACGGTATACGGTATTCGCTATACGCTATTCGGTATTCGCGTATAGCTCTATGTGAACAGCTGAGTCATATAAAGGTGCACCCGTGCCCTACAAAATGCTGTTGTACTTATAACTTATTACAATTTGTTCATGTTTGTCATGTGCATAACCTTAACCTTAGCATGTATACAACAACAAGTAATGTACTGCTTCTAACTTAAAAAACGTCATCAAATTTGTTTACTGTTCAACATGTGTATAAACCTATCCGTGAGACCTATCTATGAAATAGCAATGAAATGAGTACAAATTAGTCGATCAACTTTGATGATAGTCAGTGGCGGATTTAACAGTCAGCAATGTCAGCAATTGCTGACCTGGCCCCCTAAAATATCACCCTCACCCGGCCCCTCCCCCCCCCCCCGGAAAAAAAGAAAGGGAAAGAAAAAAAGGAAACTTAGGGGAAAATATTGGTCACAGAGTTGGTTTTCACAACTTAAAAGAGAGAAAAGAGACTTAGAGAAACCAGCGTTCTTCACAACATTAAGGGCCTGTGAAGGACACTGCATGGGCCCCACAGGTCCCATACAAATTAGTTTTATAAGCATGGAGAGTAACCTAACTTTTGCTCAAGAAGATGGTCTACGGCCTCAGTGTTTCTGAAATCCAAGGAGGGGCCCTTATTATTGGTTGATTTAAGAATCAGCATAGTCACCAACTGCTTAAATGTTTTCTTAAAGGAAAGAATGTAAATATTTCCGGAGAATTTTCTCTAAGATTCATAGTCAACCCAGTGTTCTTGCAACATCATGGGGCCCGAGCAGAACACAGGGTCCCACACAACTTTTTCCCCCTAAGATATTGCGATGGACACACGAAAACGTTTTGTGGGGTCAATATTTACCACTTAGGAACCAGGAGCAGCACTGCAGGGGGGCATTTTCCCCAGTCACAAACCTTAATTGCACGTAAAATGAAAAAAAAATAATATTTGCGCGCTACGCGCGAAATTCAAGTTAATGTAACAATTTTAAGTTCAAATTGACAATTTTTGGCGCGAATTTTTAGATTTTTAAGCAATTTTTATATGAAATTTAATCATTTTATTTGGCGCGCGCTTAGCGCACAACAAAAAATACCATATTTTCCTCCGCCCATTTTTTGTTTTGTTGTAAAAGGGCCCCATCTTAAGTTGCTGACAGGGCCCTTTTCCTTCAATCCGCCGCTGATGATAGTTTGATAGATGCAAGTGACAACACATGTTTTTAAAATTACAATAGAATTGGTAAAAAAAGATACATTTTGTATCTTCAAACCTATCTTTTCCACCGTATTTAATCACTGCCTACGTCCGAGCAAACGTATACCGGTATATGCTGCACGAAAATCGAACGCGCACGATATCCACTATACTATATTTTTCACAACTGCACGTTTTTTTCGAATAGTGCCCTCTTATGTGACCCGGTAGAATCAAATTCATGTGTTCGATTTCAACTAAACGCGTGCCCTGCAAATTCATGCACCGTATACCCGAATAGTATAGCGAATACCGTATACCGTATAGTTGTATGTGATCGTAGCCTTATAAAGAATTTTTTGTGACTTGCAATCACTTTTAAAATGTGCCTGACAAAAAATATATAAATAATAAGATATAACAGATGAAAGCTTTATAAATTTTACATGTATACATTATATATCTATATATTGGCTAATACTTCTTGTGTAAGTTACTTGTAATATTTTTAAGAGTATATTAAGCGATATTTTAATAATAATAATAATAATGATAATAACAGGATTTTTATAGTACTTTTTATTATGTATGCAAATTGCTGTTGCCAATTATATAAGATATGCATGGTTTGAATGTGGTTGGAATTTACAATAAATTCCATCATTCCTATTTACTATTTGTGACCATCCATCGCAAGTGAGTCATAAAATCAGCCTCTTGTCATTTTCCTCTTTTCAATTTTTTCATAGACCATGGATCAGAGTGATTCGTCCATGAATTTACAATGAAACCCACAAGTTGCGGTTTATCAAAAAGAGTTTGTTACAGAGGTAAAGATGAAACGTGGTTTAATTATCAGCAAGCCATATGTTTCCACTGAAGGTCTGTAGTAAAATATTAATGTTAATTATACAGGTGTCCGAGAAAAAGGCGACAGAGATTTGCATCCCTGTTCTTCAATACGGTCAATTGATTTTCGAAAACTGTTTATCTAGTTTAATTAATGAGAAATTAAACCAGATGATCAGTTTTACAAATCAATCAACTGTGTCCGAGAACAGAGGTGCAAATCTCAGTTTCCTCTCTTCTCAAACACCCTATATTTCCGCTTAGGTTTTTAAAATTAAACTTTGCAGGTGTTTTGATGAAATAATAAATATTGTGGTAGTGAATCAGAACAAAATATATGATTTAGCCAAATGTGATGGCTCACCCTGAAAGGGAGACTTTGCAGATGATATCAATTTTGATTTTATCATTTCATCTTTAACAGCATTTTCTAAGCTTTCAAATGACACCTTACTTGTTGAAATTGAAAATTTGCTCGAAATTCTTATTATTTTTTGCTGCCTATTTTCACCAATTTCTTGAAAAGTGTTCTGTTGCAAAGTCCCCCTTTTCAGCGTGAGTCATCACAAATTAAGACCTTTGCATGTATTTTCACCTTATTGTATGGCTCATTTGTTAGTGGACAGTGATATTTATGTTGAAGCCACATATAGAAAGAGTAAAGTTGGCCGAGTTCTACAACATACTACAACAGACAAGGTTCACACAAGGTTTGTAGCTGCGAAATTTGTGTGGGGTTTGTCTTTTGTTGCATGCCAGCTCAGACAACTACTCTTTATATGTGACTTTTCTATTAGAAAGCTGCATTAGTTATAAAGCCTGTGGTCGATTTCACTAACATTGAAACGCATCGTTAACACATCATAAGACCGAACATGCATGGTTCACTCATCACAAATTTACGATCACCTTTTAGCTCATTGCAAAGTTGGGAAGTGTTGGAATGTTCCCCGTGCAATATTCAACTGCGATCGCACGCTTGCAAAGTGTTTTTATGTCTTTGTGAAATCCAGTCTATCTGCGCACTGCACTCATCGCAGCTACGATGCATCGCAATTGTTTAGTGAAATCGACCACTGGTCAAAATAAGTCATTTTGTGATCATGTTACCAAATGAAAAGTGAAAACACCTTATTATTGGGACAAACTACATGAGAGCTGGGAATGTACATCCATGTAGATTCCTGGAATGTACATTCAATTTTATACGTTCGTGCGCCTTACATACAGCATGTGCATGCGCGTTGACATGCGACTTGGTAGTACACGCAGGTATAACGCATAAGCGCAAACACATACGGTCATCCTTTTTGAGGTGAGGCCCATTTGCGTTTCATCTCATTCACTTCATGCATACCTAACTCCTTCCTGGTAATCGTTGATTAGAGTTAATTAATACCTTTATTTGGCTAATATTTTCAATTGATTTTATAGGCTAATACACTATCTTCAAAATCATACCAAATTTATGACATTTCATACGATGATTGAAAAGTTGTGACAACATTTGATGCACAATGTACGTATCTCATCCACACCAACCACATTTATGCCTGTTTTCATGTCTGGCTAAATTAGCTTATTGACTTATACTTGTTAATAGCGTTTAATAATCAATTTTATTCGTGTTAATTCCAACTTGTTTTTGATAAACAATAACTAGCCTTTAAAATCATATAAGATTTGTGACACTTCAATGGATTTTTAAGGAGATATGACAGAACAATTCATGCACAATTTTCATGATGCCTCAACCTCACCCACCTCAACCTCACCCAACTCCACCCTGGCTAAGTAGCTTTAACGGGTCATTAAGCTTAATTAATCACTTCATTTGGGTTCTATTCTTGATTTCTTGAAAGTCAAATAAATTGTCTTTAAAATCATATCAAAATTATGACATTTCATTTGATTGTTGAAATGATATGACAAAAATTGATGCATAAATCACTCTTCATGTAACAAATCCACCATTTATGGGTGCCCACATTAAAAAGAATGACCATACGCGCAGTTGAATACGTAGCGTGAATTCACCTCTGGTTTACGCATCATCGTGTAGACACAATCTCAACTCCTGGAATGTACATCAATGTACATGGATGTCCATTCCCACCTCTCGTGTAGTTTGCCCCATTATTGTCTAGTATAATGGATAACAAAAGAATTCATGTACCAGAGGGGGACATGTACTGATGGTCTATTCTATAGACCATATCTATAATTGACATACTATTATAGATATGGTCTATTCAGTTTTGAATTATTACAACAGTCATACCAAAGATATTGTAACTGACGAACCAAAGATTTGTTTGCTGAATGTTAACACAATCATGTTTTTAAACACTTAACTTTTTTTTTAAAAAATGAGAGATATTTGTTGTCCAAAATGCAATAAAAAAATGCATTTTTTTGCATTCAAATTGATCATGTTTACTAAATGACTATTTTGAAAGTTAAGTTATTATTAAGTTGAGGTTACACAACCATATGGTTAAGATTAAATATTTGTTGTCTGAAAATGTCATCAAATTTAATTGTCTTTTCTGCATTGAATTCAAATTGATCATGTTTTTAAATTACTAATTTTAAATGCTATGATAGAGGAATAATGCATGTCTTTAGTAGAGCCTTATTCATTGGACCTGTAACTTTGAAGTTGTCTTAAAGGGTGTAATTTTATCATGAAAGTATTAGCCATTGGCAACTTAAGGTCCACTACACTAAATAAACTGGCGTCGCTATTCGGCATTTCTAAAATCGGCAAAATTGACTGCCCTCTCCTAAATGAGGACCTCAAAAATTGTAGAAGGGCAATATGTTTGGTGTGTATTTTGTTCTAATCATGGACGTAGGTTTATTTAAAGTTGTTCTGATGCCATTTTTGATCTTCAGAGTACTTTGGTAAACTTTAAAGGCTTTTCCCAAAAATGCATGGGATTCTGGAAATACAAAATGTGGCGATCAGTGATGAGGGCGGTATTACCTTCAACGCACGGTATCTGGAAAATTTTGCCTTGATGGTGTATATTTTCAGTATTTTTTGTTAAAAGAGATCATAATCAATTAAGAAAAGCCAGTGTTGAAGAAACCAGTTGCTTTATTAATGAGTTCTAGGGTGTGTTAGGGAAGCCATTTTGTACAGTAAGTCAATGGGGAGCTATTTTGTGGTGTGCCGCCTGCAAATGGTGCAGACAGAAATTGGCTTAAGCATGATACAGTCAAGGACTAATATAAGGATTAGTGGGAAGGGAGATATTATTGAAAAGTCTTTACTTAAAGGTATTTTCTGTAAGCAGCTGGCAATTTTGTTTGAATTTTGAACTAATATCTCTCTCTATAAGGTGCTTATAAGGCCAAATAATAAAATAGTTTGTTTCGAAGCTCAAAAGGGGCTTGAAAATTAAAGCGGAATGCGATTTGTTTTTTTTATTCATAACTTGGATATTTTATAGTATATCAATTGTGAATTACAAGCTAGTTCAGAGATCCATATGTTGACATTTTTCAACAACTTAGCAAACTATTTTTAATTTGGCCTAATCTCCAAACATTGATGTGCCCCTTAAACACCAAACAAACTACCAATATATCTATGCAGTGCCTTGAATTGATAGATCACCTGGATCATTTTATTTTGTACAATATTATGTCGAGGAATGGAAAAGATTTATGCATGTTACATATAGTTTGTGGTTTTAATTTGTGAACGCGTACTCAGAGACATGAGCATAGACGCGCACCGTCACAACCTTCAAAATCTACGCTCGCGTCAGAGATAACTGTGTGAACACTCGCATTACGCATTCACGAATTAAATATTCAAATAAGGTAGTGTTTTGTAATAGTATATGTTTATTTCAGACAGCTTATTTTTCAGCACAAACCCCTTAACGATGTGTCTTTTAAGCTTTTTCACTGTACTTTAAAAATATTGAAAAATCCCTTAACCCTAACCGTACAAAATCACAAAATATCTAATCCACATAGTTAGGAAAATCCCGTAAGTCCAAATACGTCATAGAACGGAGTTAGCAATGGTCACGAAATCGCTGCCATGGCAGCGTGTGCTCGGTGGCTTGACATGGTAATAGTCGGGTTTGGATGCGAGAGGTCCCGGGTTCGAGCCCAGGTGGAAACCCGCCATTTTTAAGTTGCGGATTTCCGAGGAGAAGTGCTCAGTACGGTTAGGGTTAATCAGGTCGAGTTCAACATATCATAATAGCATAATTAATAGAACCCTATTATAGAAATAGGTTAATGTAATCATAATGGTTGTTTATGATGCACCACTCATTTCTGTATTGCTGCTGAAAGATTGTCCTTTTTTAGCATATGTGTCCCGTCATATCTAAAGGTACCTTAAGGTCGGCATAGTAAATTACGAAATACGGGCCATTGAAGCTGAGTATAGTCAAAAATCCTGTCCAGGGTTGAATTTCTAATTTCATCAGAATTGTTACTTTTGAAGTGCATTCTATCATATTAATCAGGTTCCGACATCCAAACTTAACATAAATGTTTTAAAAACCGAGATAAAAAATCCTCACTCCATTCACGTTTTACCAGTACAGACACTTTAAACTTTTACTTTTTTTTCTCAGAACTATAGTTTTCAGAATCACCCTGATGCCTTTACCAATTTGGATGTAACTTTGCAATCGAACCTCCAATAACTAAAAGCAAGGTGTGATTTTAAAGCTTAAAATATGATCTTTCAGATGAGACCAAAAAATCAATTTTCATTTTGGGACCCTTAAGGTACCTTTCAATATGACGGGTCACATGTTCTCAATGTTAAAGTGAAGTGGTCTAGCACTTGCTGAGGCTGAACTGGACACTTTCCAATGTCCATTTTCTGCTAGACTTAAGGCGAAATCATACTCGGCCTCCAAACAAAATTTTTCCTACCAAACATTTGGTTGTGACGTCACCAAATATTTGCCATCGTATTTAAAGTATGAACAGGTAGCAAACATTTGGTCCAATGTATATGGCAATTCAATAACATGTGCATTCTAGCGCGAAATTTTATTTGGTATCAACTCGGTGTTGAAGTTGTTTTGTTTGGAGTCAATCGTCATTTTGACATCACGACCAAATGTTTGGCAGGAAAAATTTTGTTTTGATGCCGAGTATGATTTCGGCCTTACAGGTCTTTTTTTGGTAAGTTGAATTTATCTGGATTATATTTGTTTTGAAGTGATTACATATCAGCCAATGCACTATATCCCGGTAGGGGGGGCACAAAAGTGGGCCTTTGAAGCTGATTTGGGGGTGGGGGGTCTAATGAACTGAAAAAATTGTCAAAATAGCCATCTATCCTAAACATTTTCCAAATTGTTGATCAATTTCTATAGTAGGAGCTAAAATGTTGTATTTTTCTTCAAAATGGGGGTCTAAAGAACTGAATCATACTGAAAATGGGGGTCTGATGAGCGGCTTGAAGGCCTGAAAAAGGGGGTCTTGACTATTGGACATAGGTACCTTGCTCATACATGTGAGTGGGCCCCCGGGACTACATCAAATGTTCCAAATTATATACCCAAAGCTCACAGTGATTGTATAAGCTTCTTTAGCGATCCAGTAATGGCAAATAATGTAACCATAAAAATCTTCTTGCCTGATACATGTACTAATCATTTGTTTACACCATGTATAATTAATTAATTAAGCATTGAAAATATTGCCCGACTCCCATTGTAGTACATAATCATTGCCAAAGTGTATTTAATTATTAAAATAGTACTTGAAAATTTATTCCAAAGATGTAAACTGAATATACTTTTGATGAATAAAAGAATTTTGTTGAATAAGCTGTGTGATGTTGGCTTTGAATTTATCATTTGTTGTTGTTTTTCCAAGGCTTTGTGCCAACGGCATTTGCTTGCCAAGAAATATTTGCTCTTAATCCCTACCCAGAACACTTTATTCTGATGTGAATAGACTCCAGATCCTAGAGCATTATGAGGTTTTGTCTTAGTGCATGGGCGTCATTTCATTTTGAAGTAGAGGGGTCCAGGAGGCGGAGCCCCGGCAGGTGTCTCATGCTTTTAGAAGGAAGAAAAACAGGGAAAAAAGAAAAGGATTAACACAATAAATCACATGAAGTTATAGATTTGCAGTAATAAAACAGAAGGTACATACCCCATGGTACATACGTGGGGATATTAAGGCCCCGTATGCACAAAAGAGGTTTAAGACTTAGACCAGGTTTAAAATAAGACTTGGTTTAAGTTAAATTTTGTATCACAGATAAATATATTTTCCTCATCCAATATTGTTATATTTTATGTTGTTTGTAAGATTTGTAGCTGAATCTTTAATTTTTAAAGTTGTTGCAGTTCAAAAATGCCACCAAGGTCCTTTTATAGCTGTATAAATTTTGACTTAGACCCGGTGTGAAAGTAATCGTAGTCCCCCTGAAATGGTAGTCCGCCTTCCATAGACCATAAGGGAATAAAGCGTGAAACTAATGTTGCGTGAGAGTTGTTAGCCTATACTTTTCTGTACAACCGGACAAGAACGGGTTACTTAAATCCCTGGCTACACCAGTCTAACTTTAAACCTGGGTTAACTCTTAAACCTCTTTTGTGCATACGGACCTTAGTGATTAAGAAATAAAATATTTTTAAAGGTTCAAATAGTAAGGTCTGGTTTTTACTCTTCTATTTTATGACACAGAAATTTGGTTAATAAATTGAATTTATTTCACCTTTATTTGCATGTAAAACGGATTCGAATTAGTGCTCTTTTACTGAATATCTGTCAAGTTACGCACAAACATAAGGTTAGGGTAAAGATTAAGGTTTCTGTCGAGACTATTTCATGTCGACATGTCGCAATAATTTGTTGTCGACGTCGACATAATGTCGACATAAAGATGATATCAAAGAGTTTGCTTTTGCGGGAAAAACGAAATTGTTTGTATAAGCTTAAAGCAATACTATAAAGTGTTAAATATGAAGCGCCCCCTGTCACTCATGACTTTTGATTTTTTTAGCTTATTGGGTTTGTTTTTGGTAGATATGAATACCCTTCAAACGATTTGCTCAAAGATGCGTACTTTTTCTGTTATGGCCATTTCTTTCATTAAATTCGGGATCCCGAATTTAATTCCACATGCATTAGTATAGGAAAGCATGCATGTGCTTTTGTATCCATTTTTTGATGGCAAAACAATTTTTTCACAAAATACACTTGAAAACGCTTTTAGATAGTCACATTCCTCCATTTTACGTTGTTTTTACTATAAACCATTTTTTAACAAAATCTTATAGTATTGCTTTAATCACACGTTTATAACTTACCTATAACATAGTAATGTGCTTGTTCTTTGTGCGTACGACAATATGGATGACATAAAGTTGATATTGTGTAACTTTTTTTTTGTTGTGAACCATCGTAATAACTTTAAAAACGGTTGTAAATAACGAACAACCAATATATATTAAATTATTTATGCAACACTTTGGCACTTGTTAAAGTTCAACTGCTATAATAAACAGCCATAACTTGACAATTAAACGTACGTTTTTATGAAATTTTACTTGTCCAGTTTTGTCGACAAATCAGTTCGGCGGAACTCACAATTCGGAAACGTATCCGAATTTGGATACCCGTATCCGAATTTGGATTAAAAACAGCTGAAACGGGATATCATCTGAAATGAATATTCAACTTCGTTGCGCACCATACCGATATACATGTATATAAAAGTCAATAAAATTATCATCATTTGTCATCTAAATTCTAAGAAAGTATTGGCCAAATTATTTTGCCTTCTGTGATAAGAAGCTATCAGGACATGTTTCGAAGCTGTTCCGCTGAAATTGCACAGATGAAATTGACATTTCCACAGATACATTTATCATAAATACAAGAAAGATGTTCTACATGTACTTGAAAGCTTGCGCTATCGATTTGTTTCCAGCGCCATGACAGGCGTATCTGAATTCAGATACCCCTCCATATCCTTATTCTGATACGGGTATCAAAATTTGGATACGAAATGTGCGTGGGAATCCGAATTCGGATACGTATCCGTGTGAGTTCCGCCGAACTGAAATGAGATTTCATGTCGACATGTCGAGATATGCTTTATGTCGACGTTTGTGTCGACATAAGGCCTGTCAACAGAAACCTTAGTAAAGATAAGTGTGCATGCTCTGCCTTATTTGTGGTCCCTTTAAAAGATTTAGTTATGGTATAGTCAATTTATGCATAGGCCATAACCTGTTTATTAGTAAGCTGAATCAGATTTGGTGTAATGTCAGTTAAGCGTTTTTTTAAACCCCAAAACTTAGTTTCTAAAATTGACGATGCCTAACATTTGTAGTTGAACAAGATATGACTGACTAAAAACATAAGATGATGAGTATGCATATTCATGATATTTTTCGTTTAAAAATAGAACGACACCTTTCTCTATGAAGTTTTCCTTTTTTCTTTTAATCTTATACTTAACCTAAATTCCATTACATGGCGCAGACATGTTCAATTATGTAACTCTTTAAATCTTGATAAAATCGTGATGCGTTAAATCTAAGATTTCACTCAATTCATAAGGTTATAGGCTTAAGTATTAAGTAGTTTCAGATATTTTCATCGACATGATCGCATGATTGAGTGGATGGGAAGCTCAAGGAATTTACTATAAAATTTAAAATCAGTAATATTGTAAAAAATATGTCACATCCTCATTTCATATGCCAATCAGCAGCGTTCGAAATTCTGGTTGTCCGGTTGTCCGGGACAACCAAATCTACCGCCGGACAACCTAAATCAATGCTGTGGTTGTCCGGCGGACAACCATAATTTTTCAAAGTCCAATAAACATACTTC
>JXSR01S003613.1:0-11465 GCA_000969725.1 Ophiothrix spiculata
TCCTAAAATTAAAGCACCACAAAAGAATAGAAGAACAGGTGATTTAAAGGTAAAATAGCCAATAAGAGCAGATTGGTTATTAATCATATACCATGCAGATCACACTATATGGGCGGGCCTTGAAGTCCTTTTCTAATTGTCCTGACTCCTGGTAATGGAATGGAATATCTTGCTAGAAGCTTTCATACTTAGCTTAAATGAAGGTGATGGATAGGTTCATTAGAGCAAGTCAAGTCGTGAGTGTTAAATAACATGATGGATATCTATAATTGAAACAAATCTAGTTTTTACCCTGAGGAGGAAAAACAATTCTAAAAGGAATGACTTTTGGTGTAGTTAACACTTTTACTGTAACCAGAGTAGAATAATTGTGACAAACAGAGCGAGGTGTAAAATTGGTGAGATGCTTTATGAGACAAGAAGGAATAGAAAAGTGTCAAGGTGACTTTGAAGTCCGTCTCCTAGCATAAAACAAAAGAACAATAAACATTTAATACAATGTTTGTGAATGCAAATTATTGTTTAAATGTCACAATAACTAAAACGCACAATAAGTTGAAATATTCTTTATCACTGATAGTTTTTAGCACTCGTCAAAAATGGGGAACCGAGTTGTAGGCGACATTTTATTTTAGCGGAGGAGAACTTCAGGATTTACAAGTACGGGTTTCTAACTGGTATCATTTACATCGCAAAATCAAAGTAATAATGCTTTTAAATAAAAAAAAACTTTTTTGAATATGTTAAGGTGGTAAATTATATATCTAATCCATGACTTTGTCAGCACATTATGTTTCAAGGATTAGAATGAAATTTCGATTACTGGACGTCGAAGTTTTTCATAGAGTATAGGATGAAACTGAGATAAACGATAAATGAAAAACTCGTAATCTATATGCTTTTGTGTTGATGTATCAAGATAAGGATTCAGTTTTTCGAAGAATTCATGAAAATTGTATTTAAAAAGTTTAAAAAGGCACGAAAGTGGTGAAATCGATTAAATACTTATGTCGTTATTATGACAGGACGGTTAATCAACCTAAAACAAAATAAAATCAGTTGCGTTTTATCTTAAGTATGCAAAAGTGGAATTAAATAAAAGCAACCCTGTATGCGTTTAAGTGTAAAAGTCAAAAGTTCTTGACCTCTTTGTCTTTCTTAAATGAATCAAATTAACAAATAACAAGACAATTAATTATCACAACAATTGAGGAAGCATTTTTCCAGCTGTATCAAAGTAAATAGTAATCAATCATCATCACTGTTAGTATGGGCAGTTATACATATTTTTAGATCAGGATTGATTTGTCTTTGCGATATTCGCGTAAAATGAAGCTGATAATTGGACAATGCAAATCACCAAGATGTCTATAACAATTAAGTAACCACTACATCGAGTAATAATTTATATGGTATGTACTGCTCAGAGAAAGTCAATCATATAATTGATTGCATTTTTAAGGCTTTGGCTTAGGAACATGTATCCTGGTTTGTGCATTTTTATAACTTTTTACGAAATCATTTTACAAAATTTTGCTGAATATAACGATTCATCAGTTTACCTGTGACTTTTGAATCGGATCTACTCTAACGTGATGGAATGTCACATGATAGACTGGTCTATACTCAAGAGTTAAGATATGATATATTGATGTATAAGATGAAATGGTTTGTAGAGATATTTAATTAACCGCAAAGATTAGCTTAGCTACAATGCAGACCTCACTTAACATCAAAACGCTAAAGTAGATCTACTTGAACGTGATGGAATACCACTAGATGAACCGGCAGGTGTAAAAGACAGAATGCAGAAAAGACAGAAAAGACAGAATTGACAGAAAAGACAGAAAATGACCAAAATGAGTTCTAGAGTATGGAAGTGGGGAGTCTGTTTTACTGTTATTATTCATGAGAGTCAATATTGTAATCCGAGGTTTACATCCATATTGATAAAAGTTAGTGGATAGGGGCAACGCTGGATGATAATTTTTTCAAGGTCATTTCAAGGTCATACATTAGGTTTACATGCATACCATTGTTGTATATTGATAAAAGTTGTTACATAAGGGCAACGTTATATTGATAAAAGTTGTTACATAAGGGCAACGTTGGATGATAATTTAAAGGACATTTCAATTAATTTAAGAAAATAAAATGTTAGCTAATCATTCAAATCATAAATCATGTAATATTTAATGTTTAATTACAGTAATAACACATTTAGATCCACTAAGCAAACAAAAGTCATCAAATTATTCAAACTAGTTCTGGAGTAATACCCCATGGAACGTAGTCCATGCATGAAAAGAGCATTGTCTTCAATGAAATGACCCTCCCCGACCCAGGTGCGAAGTTGTATCACTGGGTTTTACCATATAAACATGGTACAATGACTTTGGATAAACAATATATTGCTTATTTCAATACACAAGAAAATTACCAGCTTACATGATGTAACATCTTTTCAAGTTCGACTACTATATAATAAGGAATAATGGTTATTTCAAACTTCAATAAACATCACCATTTTACAGTAACTGAAATAAACAAACAAGATCCGAGTCAATTCTTGATTTATGCCAACCTTGAGAACATGAACAGCAATCTGTTGTAAAGTATTTGCTGGATGTTTTAAAACATGTACCTCAGTATGGAGTCAGACGGAAAAGGCTGCAAGATGTTATGAAATTTTGAACGTTTGTATACTTCTAAATGTATTCCTTTTTAAACTCCACCTGGCATTCCTCTGTTTTCTGTCTTTTCTGTCTTTTATGTTTTCTGTCAATTCTGTCTTTTCTGCCTTTTCTGCATTCTGTCTTTTACACTTGCCCCTAGATGAACTGGTTTATGCTCAAGAATTTAGATAAATATATAATGGTTATTGATAGGATACATGAATACGCCACCAGGAAGCATTAATATTTCGGGAGGAAATGCATGAGGTGGAAATCAATATTGAGTCATTGCATAAGCCAGATGTGTCACCATTCCGCAGTTGATGGATAATGATGATGTTGGAATATTGTTACAGATTTGATGTTTGTGGTATTGTTTGATTGTGTGGATGTAAGGCCAGTGAATAGGATTTAACTAATGACAAGCAACAAAAGTACTAATCAGGATTGAAATAAGTTGGAATATTTTACTGGAATATAATTAGTCGGAATTTTAAGATGCCTCTCAAACAGAAACTAAAGGTAAGAAAACAATTGGATACGCTAGTTTACTCGTTATTTTAAGATCGTACGTAGCATAATTTGATTTTCTTAAAAATAAAATTGTTGAAATTAAGTTATAAGTTATTTTCAATTAAGCAATCATTTACATGTTAATGATGGTTAAGAGACTTTCAGCAGGTTTTCATAAATATAAGGCACCTAATGTTTGCCAATTTAAAGCTTGCGATCTTGAAATACTTTAGAAATCGCATGTAAGATATACGAACATAGTGGAAACTATTTACTCCATGACAACCTTTAATGTTCATAACTTAAAGATGTCTAATAAATGCTTCATATCAATCATATCTCAGAGCTAAATTATTTTTTTTTCATATAAGTTATAATTTTTGTATTTGCAATGATGTTTATTAACACACCAAATTGACCAACAGAACATATGTGTGGTGCTCTGGCAAAATGAGCGGGAAGTCGCGATTGAAGATTTTGAATAAATAGCTGTTAAAGAAAAAATATGGTGAAAAGATCAAATTTCGTTTTTTGACATAAAACGCATTAGTACATAAGTGTTAATCTATACTTTGCGTTTTGAAGGTCAATTATGCCGGGAAGTGCAATTATTCACGGGTAATTGATCGCGTTTTGCTATAATACACTATAGTAATCAGTAACTTTAGAATCGATTTGCGACAATTTTTTAGTGTCAGATTTTAAGTGGACTGTCTTGTATATTGATCTAAATGAAAATTGTAGAAAGAAAGTGTTACATATTATATATCATTGGAAAGCTGGGATGATAGAGAATTAAAATACGACATAAACTCACTTTTGAAAATCGCGACTTTCCGCTTATTACGCCAGAGCACCACACATATTCTTAAAATTAAAAGGCATTTTCCTGACTGTTAATTTCTTCTTTCTATATCTTGTTAAAGGTTTTGTTCTAGACAAGCTGAACTAAGTCGGGATTTAATAAAATTTGCATTCAGCATAGTGTCATGTCTTCTACAAATATGTACGATTCCTCATCATCACTTTAATGGAAAATGAAAGAATATATTTTACAAACGATGGTGATCACGATATATTCTATAAAAAAAGTGTCATTTAATAATATTCTTAAATTTGCAATGTAAGCTATAGATAAACTATTGAACTGGGATGAAACTTGATCAGACCAGTATTTGAGTCTTTATGTGAAAATGCTTTTAACGTTACTGAATTAAGTGATATTTCATTACAAAGGCTTATGATAGCAAACCAAAATCAGATATTTATCAGATAATTAGAAACTTGGATAAGTTTAACACTTCAGTCGTCAAGGTCATGCGCATGCCCGTTAATGGTCAATGGGGGAATTGGAGTAGTCTGATTTTACCGACGCTTGCTTTCTTGATTGTAGCTATATTATCCATCAATTATTGTTTTCACATCCTCTCAAATAGACAAAAAATCATGTTATTCATGTTTGTAAAGGAAATCGTTTTTGGAAAGGTTTATTCACAATACTGAAAAGTCAAGAATACGTGACAATTCCAGTACAAGTATTTCTCCCATGATCACCACAATGATTTGAATTCTAAGCACAATGCTAAAATGATATAACATTTAAACTGCACTTGCCTGTATTTGCGTAAGGAGAAAATAATATTGACAAGACTGAGATAAAGTTAAGATAGAAAGGAAGTTGGTACCTCGGTACGAACGAAAATAGTGATCCTGGATGGCTTTACAACTGGGTTGTGTCTATATATCCAAGGGTTGTTGAAGACATGGATGAATTTAATAAATAGAATGATATCAGTCCTATAGACACATGGAAACATCAAATAACTACAAGTAAATTGTGCAATCTATTGGCTATTTGTTTCATGACTGCATGGACAGACTTGTCTGAAAGAATAGCTGTGACTCAAGCCATAGTCACCCTCTCGTAGTTTGACCGTTGTTACACTTTTAACGATATCCTGAATTAATCATGCATTTCCACTTGTGATCTTCATAGAAACATAATTATGATAAAGGAATTTGGGGCTTATAAATACTTAAAATTCTTAAATAAAACTAAATTATCGAACCGTGCATTTCCACACATGAAGTTCAGAAAGATTTGTTTTAGAAATTTTAAGGTCTTTGTAGCCATTAAGGTGCATAATTGTATCTATTAGTAGAATTACGCCGTTCTTGAAAAAATGAATGGAGGATTGCCATTTAATGGAAACTTATGGCGAGATCATGGAATATGAACTTTTTCATAGTTATGATTGCATGAACACATGTAACGGATGTAAAGGTCATTTTTTCAAATGTTTCACGTTTAACATCCATGGTGTTGAAATTTGCTTCCAATTTTAAAACGAATCTTTAGAGTTCAAGCTGGGCGGCGATTGCAGAAGCAGATTTGAGAAATTGCATGTCCGGAGACAATCGTTCTGCGTACCATTTTTATGCTAATATATATATAAATATGACATTATTAGAATATAACTCAGCTGGAATGTGGTATTAACTTTAAGCTTAGGATAACATAAACATTGTCCGCGCTTGTAATATTCAATGGTATTGACATTATCTGTGAATGACGCCTTTTTACTAGTTTCACATGTTACCACTTTCTTTGATACCAGTGTACATGCGGCCAACAGGTCTTTCTGATAACTTATACACTACAGTTACTTTTATAATTATGGTATATTATAAGCATATTCAAAAGACCTGTTGGATTTCAAGTAAAAACACATAAAGATATAAATTTTATATAATGCCTCAGATGATATCGGAGACACAAATATGAATTTAATAACACTGTAAAATGAAAATAATTTTAATAGTCAAAGTAACTGTTAACTTTACCAACTTCAAAACTTGGTTGAGTTTAGAGTTAAACAAAGATAGAAAGTAACCTTTTACCCTCTAATTACATTTTCTTTAAATATTTTAGTTCTCGTTTTAAGTTTTTATGCTTAATCCAGATTAATAAACCGGTATTTTATTTCCCCATATTCTCATTAGTTCTACAAAATTTCAAGGGCAACACCTAGTTTCTTTGATTCTTCATTTGATAATAATAAACAAAAAAGAGACACTTTTGGGTCAAGTATAGTTAGACTGTTTTAAACATCGCATGTGGTAATTTTATGAACAAATGTATATCTTGATCAGTCACAACCCTACCCTGGAAAGAATCCATATGTGGGTGGATAATTGAGGGGTAGATTTGTACATGATAAAGTTTGTGTTTATTGCATGCAGTTTTGCATCAGCACTAATCCAGCTAACACCATAACAGATTATTTTATAATCCGAAAGAAAATCAGACATGGGCATGATGGGGTATAAATCTTTAGTTAAGAAGACATAGCTGTCAAGGTTATGGTATGTTCATTGCGTGGGCATTTTGTCTGGGTTAATATATAACATAAGCCCCCACAACACAATTACATTTGATTTATTACCTTACATATATTTTTGATTCATTTTCTAATATTTTAGCGCTTGCTATTTTGAAACTATCATTAATATTTTAATTCATTATTGCACGATTATTGGTCTCATTTCTCATTTCATACTGTTCTTATGATTCTTCTCCATAATTTTTAAATTTTCATCTATATATTGGTACAATAGCTGTATAATTTCTTTACTTATTTCAAATAGCATATTAAATACTAAATCAAGAGAGTGCACAATATTATTGTGTTTTCGACGTTCTCTTAAACTATTATGTTAAACCAAGCATGTCCTTAATTGTTGGCAATAATATCAACCCATTTTCAAATATGTGAAAAACGTCTATTTAAACCTCTTAATCAAATTTTGTCAATCAAGATTGAGCTCTCATGGAACAGTAATGAACTTCGCTGCGTTAAAAGCATACCTTAAGGCGTTACTTGAAATACGATAATTAATCTGCTTACACTTAAATATATAGGTGATAATAGCATCAAAATAGGTTAGCCTAATCAAATTTGTGGAAGGTGTTAAGAGTCCGGTTCAATACTCAAACGGCGGCTGACCAATCGAAACCTGCTGTCAGAACCAGCGGACCTGGGCGGTCATCCGCCGGTTGAATTTTGAAGCGGCCCCTAAAGTAAATAGTTTGTGATTGAGTTTTGTTCATTTGTTGGTGGCAAAACATGTACATGTACAAAATACATTTGAAAACGCTTTTTTAGATAGTCACATTTTTTCATTTTATGTTGTTTTTAATATAAACTATATTTGATCGAACTCTTATAGTATTGCTTTAAATGCTTTTAACATTATAACTAAGCCATATTGTTATATTATAACATAGTATACTTTAAGAAATATTGATTGAGATGAATTTTATTCATTGCAAGGTTTTGAATTTCCATACGTACGATTTCAACGACAATTGAAAAAAGAAGTAAAACCTACATAAATGAAAAACTAGTAATATATTTCATGCCAACGTATTTTTACTCTTGTTGAGTAAAAAATTACTCAACGGTCACAGCTCATTTTTTTGAGTAAAATCCTACTCAACGTTGGGAAAACTTTACTCAACATTGAGCAAGATGTGCTCAATGTTGAGTAGTATTGACTCAACCGAGCAAGATTTTACTCAATGTTGATTTTACTCAGCAATGAGCTTCTGCTTCTGCTTCTGCTTATATACTTCTCAACACTCCAATTGGAACAAAACGAGAAGGGTAGTGTGCGCAGTGCTGAAGATTTAAGATGTTATGCTGTGCAGTTAGGTGTTTTAGTAGTTCTTGCTTGAAAAGTTTGCTGTAAGGTATATCTATGAGTTTCTGTGGTAGTGTATTCCAGTTCTTTATCGTTTGAGGAAAATATGAGTTTACCCAACAGTCTGTTTTCCCTCCTGGTCTTTGAAAGGCCTTACTGTGCTGATTTCTGGAGGGACGGGTCAGTGGTTTAAGGTACGGTTGCTCTGGGATGGCTGCCTGATTGTTGACGATTTTGTGCATAAGGGTTAATCGGTCTATTTTCCTTCTTAGTTCAAGAGTTGTGACCGTTGAGTAAATTTTTACTCAACAGAGTAAAAAAAAAATAAGAGTGTATCTCTTCTTTTAAAGCTATCGGTATTATGAAATATACCATTGCTTACAGATATCTAAATTTCGTTCCAGATCTTTTTTTTTTAATTTTTTTTCTTTGCAGAATACGAGCGAGTCATATAATCAATGCTGCTTAAATTTCATATATAAGCTATCAAATAATAAGCAATTAAGCCTTTGCAATTGCATTTCGTGGTTTACTATCAATACCTTTAAATTGAAATGTATACCAAAATATCTCTATGTCGTATAAATAGACTATCAAGTGTTTTAAAACTAGAAATCTGATAAGCGCAAAGGCTTGCAACACACATGAATCTTTCTACAGATTTATCGTTTTTATCCACATAACTTCACCTTAATATGTATGGGTCTGGAGGTCCCTTTTTCCGTCTTAGTAATTAAATAGAAAACTTCTGCTCTCTCACGATGCTCAAATAAAGGTGATGAATTGACTCATTTGAGAACGTCATATCCTAAGTGTTAAATTACATGATGGATATCTGTAATTGAACTAAAGCTGATCCTTTTCCTAAGGGCGAAAGAAAGGTTTCACTTACGATGTGGTAAATATATTTTTGAAAAGCATAGTAAAATTATACAAAATGCTTAATGTACCGAACTACTCTCGAGGCAGATGGTAATAGCTAAGAATGAAAGTGATTTTGAAGTCCGTCTCCTACCAAATTAACAATTAATATTCCCTGTAATGTTGCTTAATTTGTCACGATATCTAATATGCAAGATAAGTGACTTAATCTCTGAGTGTGTTTGGAAACCTGTTGTAAAGACTTGTTTAAGGAGATTGACCTATGGACTTACAAGTATAGGTTTCCGACTGCTATATTTTCATTACGAAATTTGATGGTAATGAAACAATTAATGGACTTGCTATGTATTTTATGAATTGACAATTTCTTACAAATATAAAATTTAGTACAGTGGATATATGTCAAGTTGCTCGACAAAAGCGCAAGGTATAATGAGAAAAAACTATATATTTCGTCTCCGTGATGGAGAAACTGTCGTCGTGTACCAGACAGTCCCACGATGTTTGAGAAAAAATACCAATGAATGGATTGATGGAGTTTTATTATTAAATACGGCATAAGATTATAAATTATTTATGTTTTTTGGAATGTAATTGTTATATTGGTGAAGTTGCCGATATTTATGATGGGCGAGCTGTTATGTATTCATAAAATTCCTCCATATTAAAATGTTATATCACTTTTACGAAATCATAGTTACGAAAAAGCGTAATAATAAAACGTATGCGTTTAAGTATAATTACAGTCAGGAATTTTTGATCTCTTGATATTCTATAAATGAAATAAATTAAAAAAATGCTAGAAATGTCATTATCGTAGCAATGGAGTGACGAGACATTTGTTTTTATTTCAGCTGTATTAATTGCGTAACCAACTAATGTCACTGGATAGCATGGATAGTTATAAAATTTCTAGATTTTCACGAGGAAAGATCAGGATCAATTTGTCTGAGCGATATTTGTTTAAAGTAAAGCTGATAACTTCGGTCCTTACACAGAACGACAAGATGTCTATAACGATAAAGTTACCACTAAATTGAGGAACAGTTTTATTGTATGTTCTGTTCAAATAAAGCCCACCATATAATTTGAAATATAATAGTTCAGAATTCAGTGCAAGTATTCCTGTTTTTGTGTATTTTAAATAAATTCGTTAGAAAGTAAGAAATAAATTTACAACTTTTTTATGAGTATAACGTTTATTTTTTACTTTGCTTTAAAAGCTAAAAGCATGGAGACATTTTCAAAATCCTGTTTAGCAGAATTAATATACAATAAGCTAAACGTATTGTATGAAGGTAGTTATGCCATTTGATGTAATAATAAATTATCACACTATTTATCAAATTCCCTGTTGAAAATAGATTGACAACTAGTTTTCGAACCAATTTAACATGTTTGAAAAAAAAATATAGTATCTGGTGTGTGTATCCTTAAAATCAAAATACGTAACCATATAGTTTAGATTAACACGGAGCATACCGTCACTTAACAGCAAGACGCTGAAACAGATATAATCTACTTAAACGTGATGGAATACCGCATGATGGACTGGTTTATTACGATAGCTTCTCAAGAGTTCAGATATGATATATTGATAAATAAGATATACGAATGCGCCCTCAGGAAGCATAGATATTTCGGTAGGAAATGCATGATAGAAATTAATGTTGAATCATTGTATGAGCCAGATATGTCATCATTTGGGACATTGACGGACAATGATGATGTTGGATTATTGTTGCTGATGGTATTGTTTTATGATATCCAGGATGTAAGGTCTCTGAACAGGACATAAGTGAATGAGAATTAACATAAAACGAATTTCATCAGGATGTGAAATAAATTGGAATATTTTACTTGTTAACAATTGGAATATTATTTTAGTCGGAAGTTAAAGATGTCTCTCAAACAGAAAATAAAGGTAAGAAAACAATTATGTTGCACGCTACATAGTAAATAAAATAAATATTTTTTGTACTTGTAAATTACAGGACAAGTTAGAATTATCGCTTCAATTATTTCTAGCCAAATATGCCTTTCATAATAAAACTTCTTCGCCTTCGAACATTTCCTACGCCTTCACTGATTTTAATGATCTTGGTATCAATGGAAAGAAAAGACACCTACCTATAATACTATAGTAACAACATAGAAACTTTGATCGTGCGACGAGAGTAAATGAGCGCCAAATCTTTTGGTCGTAAGAAATTTAAAGGTGTATCTTTAACTTATATATTTTGTACGGAAGTAATGTGAATGAGAGTAAAACTTTTGTCTGATGACCAAGACTAAAATTGAATACGGATAATAAATAAATATATATATTCCTGGGGCTTATGATCTAGCAATTGCATCATCAGGAACTTGGATGCAGTAAATGATAATGTACAGTTTTTAGAAAAAGAAGTAGAAGAAGAAGAAAAATAAAAAGAAGGAAGGAAGAAAAAGTAAAGAAAACTAGGACGTAAAAGGAGGACGAAAATAAAATAAAGGGAATGGAGTAGGAAATTAGGAACAAGAAAAAGAAGGAGAGCAGAAACATAGGCCAGAAAGAATAATGTGTACAGTGGCTGTGCTAATTATTGTTATTTCTTTCATTGAATACAAACTGTAACGAATCAATGATATACCATTTCCAAATGCCAGTAATATGGTTTTACTAGTAATGAATTAAAAAAATCGAGTAGA
>JXSR01S003613.1:78505-95604 GCA_000969725.1 Ophiothrix spiculata
TTTTGACCTCAATTGACCTTCAATGACCTTTGACCCAATGTTAATCACATGACACAATTGGGCTGGCCCACTGCTACTTTGGACCAAGTTTGATGAAAATCTGTGAAAGGACTTTGGAGATATGGCAGTTCAAAGTGTTGAAAGAAGAAGAATCGCCGCAAAACAGACCATTTGGAATTTGCAATCCCAAATGGAATTTTACAAACATGTTGCTTTGCCTTACAATCTCAAGACATGCCTGTTATGCACTATTGATAGCGCAAATCATCACAGAGCCTCAGCACCATTGGTGCTCTTGTTATATTTATCTCCAAAACGGAACATAACTTAGCTGTGAAATTTTGCAAGGGTTATGAGAAAAATATGAGCAATGTTTTGGTAGCAAAATCTCAAAAAGTTTGAAAAAATGTTAAAGCAATCGAACCATGCTCCTGTAAGGTTTTTCTATTTATTTGTATACTTTGTCCCATCTAAAGCAAAACCCTAACCGTAAACCAGACATGCTACATAACAACATAGAAATGCCATTATTGGACTCGGAACAAATGACGTCTACAGTGCTAAACTCATTATAATATTTGACTATAGACTTTATGTAGGTCTTAGTACCTCAGATTGCAAATCATTAAGTGTTCTTGCTTTACTTTGTTAGTTGGCTCCTTTAAAGGAGCTTGGTCAATTTCTTTAAAATTAAGTTTAATGT
Source organism: Ophiothrix spiculata (assembly GCA_000969725.1). NCBI lineage: Eukaryota > Metazoa > Echinodermata > Ophiuroidea > Amphilepidida > Ophiotrichidae > Ophiothrix > Ophiothrix spiculata. The sequence continues at coordinate 79,209 of JXSR01S003613.1, forward strand.
CAAATGAAAGATGACTACTAAAGAGGGGTAGGGTAAGGTTCAAATTTCAGCTGAATTGGTCAAACTGTTTTGATTTTATGTGTATTTTGTATTTCAGAGCTGCCCATAAGCCTATGTTACTGAGTAAAATTAAAATTTATGGTTAGCATGATATTTGATTACAGGCTTTATGTTGAAAATCAGTGTGCTGCTTTACTTTGATTACATGACATGTTTAAGATTTATCTGTAACTTTACTCTAATTGCTCCGTGAATTGGACAGTCACGATAAGCTGTGGGTCCCCTGTGCGAATGCTCCTTCTTGGGGTGCTGCATACAGTGTATACCTGGCGAGTCTATATTTGTATACTTTGTCTAATCTCAATCAAAACCCATATCGTAAACTTTACGATTTACCTGATTAAGTACATTTGCAATTTTCCTGAACTGTTACAGTGTTTAATTATTTCTTTTTATGATTAACAAAATGGTGATGTCATGATTTGTTGGAAGCAATCATTTAGCCCAAGAACCACAATGATGTCCTACTATGATCATTTAGGCCACATTAATACTGTTGTTTGTTACAAATTGCAAAAAAAATGTCAGCATACGTGTATAAGTTTTTTAATTGATGTTAAATGGTATATTTTCAACGTTAAGAGGCCTAAATACTGTTTCAGATGCCTGCTTTCTATTATTGTATTTCAATTATAGAGATTCAAGTTAATGTGCCATATTTATTTATTATATTATTGGCCAATATATGCTAGCTTTGGTTGTATATTATTTTTTTTGTAAGAAAGCGGACTTTATTTTATTATGGCCATTTATCTGTCAAGGTTATACCTAAGTTAAGATATGAGTGAGGAGGTCAATTTCAAATATTTCTACTTGAATTTCGAAGCATTGGTTTGTTTTGTAATTGCAGTGAGGAGCTCAATGAAAAACACTCCTGGAATGTTGTTGAGCTTCTCAAACTTGGAGGTCTAATACGTCGATCCTGGGTTTCCAACCGGAAGTCAATCTTTACCGAAATTTTAGCCCAAACACAGTTTTGCCTATAAAACTAATAAGCTGTGACATTAGCTCCTTCAATTCATATACTTAAAAGCGGGCAATTTGAATTGTTGTTTAGGATGGGTGGTAGTGCGCATCCATTTCACGCCTATTTGGGTGCATCGTTATGCTTTATCAGTGCATTGTGGGATTAAATTTCGGTAAAGATTGATTTCCGGTTGGGAAACCCAGGATCGACGTATTACAGCAAGATTTCTACATTCTGGCTGCTGGTTATTCCAAGAATTCTCAATAGACGTTTTCAAAACACAACTTTCCGAGAATTCCCGAAGCTGATTTTACACTTTCCGGCAATTGCCGACAGAAGACAAAAAAAGTGACTCGCTATAAACACAATACCCAGAATGTTAGGTCCCCGTTCACATTAAAGCAATACTATAAAGTGTTAAAAATGGAGCACCCCCTTTCACACATGAATTTTGATTTTATTAGCTTATTGAGTTTGTTTTTGATAGATATTAATACCCTCCAAACGATTTGGCTTAAATATGCTTACTTTTTCTGTTATGGTCATTTGTTGAATTAAATTTGGGATCCCGAATTTAATTCCACATATATTAGTATAGGAAAGCATGCATGTGGTATTTTATCCATTTTGCTGTAGCAAAACAAGTTTTTGACAAAATACACTTTAAAAAGGTTTCGGATAGTCACATTCCTTCATTTTAGCCTGTTTTAACTCAAAACTATTTCTGGTCAAAATCTTATAGTATTGCTTTAACTGACTGCGAACAAATTCAAACTTACTAATGAGTCACTTTTAGTGTGATAGCCCTGATGTAACTTGAAATCTTAAGCTTAATCAGTCGATTTCAAATGGAAATTTCACTCTTTGTGTCAGTGAGCGTATGGTATAACCAGCCAAAAGTTGTTCATTAGTGCATCATATAATGTATGGGTCTGGTTATATTTAGTTTTCACTTTTATTGCACTGAAATTGCAAGAATTTTCAACAAATTTTGTTGACAAAATCGAGCATACTAATGAGCTTGTATGTGATTGGTTGAAAAATGGCCATGTGATCGCCGTTCCGGAGATTTTAGAATTGATCTTGAAAAGGTCTATATTGAAAGACAAGTAAATTTTTCCTCTGAATTGAGAGACTAAAGTTTTCACCTAAATGTGCCAATTTCTTTGTTACAGAGGTATGCTACCCTACGTATGGAGTGCATGGCTTACGCGTATCACACATCACCCGTTAGTATATCAGAATTCAGCTTAGAAGGGGATCTGAAGCTGCAATTAAAAGAACCACTGCCCCATAAAGGAAAGGACTATAGATATGATGTAAGTATTTTTACCATATTGAAAAGTCCGGTGCATCTACTCAACGTAAAGTTTACACACCTCTTAAGCACGGCGAGACAGCTGTTAATTTGGCAGTCGCTGTTCCATCTTCTGTCACTATGAGTTTATTTTGATAAAAAGTGATTGCCTTCGCTCGGTATTGTCATCTTTAAAGTAAATCATAAAAATCTTACTTTACAATTTTTTCTTATTAAGAAGTGCCCGCGTTTTTGACCTAAAATATCCTCAAAAATCTGTTTATCAATGGCAAAATGGTCATTTTCAGCCATTTGGAAGGGACTTGTCGCTATAAATGTAACCGCCAAATAGCCTGTCTGCCCTTTTTCGATTGCCTTCGGATGGATCATGAATATTCAGAAGACTAGCTTTAAAATATGTCCTGATTGGTTATGAAGAACTGCCCGCGTTTTTGCTGTCTTCTCAGAGATTGAAGTCAGAAAACAATCAGCTGGAACGAAATTTAGTGTACAGATATATGCTGTGCTCATGCAAGCATGTCTGTGTAAACAAAACTCGTGCAGTGTATATGGAGCAGCGTTGAAATATTTATTGGTCATTTCAGGCTAGAAGTTTTTAATATGAAGGGAATGAGTTCATCTGTAGAGAGCAAGGAAGTCGTATCTGAAATAGCTACCATTAATTTACTTTGCACACTGCATAATGTCCAGTCTTGGGTCAGTGCCTCTTGAAAGTTTTCTGAAGGTGACAGGTCACCTGAAGAACCACTTTAAGGCCCACTGACCTATGGCAAGTACATTTTGAGTGTTTTTCACATTCTAGTGACAAGGTGTAAAATAGATATAACTTAGAGCAGCCATTGCAGACGCAACTTTTTTCCCTCACATGACAAGTTGTTGGTTGGCCGGGTATACCCTTTTAATGGCATGGCCAGATACTTTAATGGACCATCAACTTAGATATAGAGGGTAAACCAGCTGTTTAAAGATGTTGTCCTCCATGGCATATTTGGGTACTTGAGTCCCGCCAAAATCAACTTTGAGTGCCGAGATTCCATTGCATGTAGAAGCAAATACTTTACACAAATGGGTCGCAAAACTAAGTTGCAAATATGGGTGCATGTTTTCAGTATTTGGGTATAATAACAATATGCAAAATTTCGGAATATCACCAATATGATGCCCAGGTTTGATTTCCAGTGTGAACAAATGTCTCTCCTATGTTGAGTTGAAGTCTGAAATAAACACCTGCTTGATACAGTAATCTTTATATGAGGTATATAATCAGAAACTACATTTAGACCGGCTTCAGATTGAGCTAGGTGCCACCTGGAGAGGACATTAATGACACAATGATTTCTTGAGTCCTTATCATGTGTATAAACAGACAAGTTCAGGTAAACGCGCATCTTCGGGTGGGTTGGGAGAATATAGGGGTAATTATTCAAAATGGCCGCCAAAATAGTCAAATTTCACCAAAAAATCATATATTGGCCATAAATAATAATTAACATGAAAATCAAATCATCAAATATGGTCACATACCCTTTATGAACTAACATGAAGCATGATTTATAATACCATGCTTCAAATCCAATATGGCGTCCACATTAAAGGCCAAAATGGCGCCCAAAATAGGTAAAATTGTCAAAAAGTCATAATATTAGCCATAAATATAAATTAATTTGGGAATTAAGCCATGAAACAACATCATACACCCTAGAGGAACTCTTAACAAGCACGGTTTGTGTTAAATCATGCTTCATATCTAATATAGCGACCACCATACGGGCCAAATTGGCGCCTAAAATGGGTAAAATTGTAAAAGAAGTTGTATATTGGCCATGTATGATAATTAATACTGAGTAAAAAGGCAGAAATATACTTATAGGGCCATAAGCAACTTTTTATTTCTGTGTGAATTGTATCCATACACATGATAAGGACTTAAGAAAGCATTGTGTCATTAATGTCCTAACCAAGTGGCACATATATTGTTAAAGGGTCTGTCACACATCACGAAACGTACAAATAACGAACTAATAACGTACACTGGTTTAGTCATATCGATTACCAAACAGTGTACGTTATTAGTACGTTATTCACACGGTACGGTGATGTATGACACAGCCTTAATCCTATATTCCTGTTTGTTTCAGATGAAACCATGGCCTTGCAATGTGTAGCACTAAGAATCCTCCAATTATGAATATAGCAAACTGATAGTCCTCTCATCAAATGCCCATTCAAGATTACTGCAAGCAAAGCAAATTCGTCATGATCAATATGATCAGGAATCAATGCAGCTTGTTCCCTGTGAGCATTTTTACCACCTTGATCCTGATATCCATGGCATTCACATGGAACCCTGCTACAAAAAGTTCACACTAATCATCTCACAATTAAAGAGAAATCAGTCAGATGATGGAAATCAATCAACCTCCAAGCAATTGCGAGCATCATCTCAATCTACACCATCCACTCGTCTCTTTCCTGATTATTGCTACTTCTGCAAAGTGAAGAGAAAAAAGTTTGTGGAAAAGAGCAGGTGGGGCATAAATTAAAACTTGCATCTGCAGAAGAGATGATCAAATGTGCCGCTGAAGCATCAGATGACACAGATGTACTACGCGATATTCAAGGGGTAGATCTTCTCGCAAAGGAATTTCAAGTCCATGACAAATGCAGACTGGGTTACATTCGCAAAATTGGTGTCACAAAACCTAGTGAGTTCTCGAAAGAAGACGATATTGGCAACTTTGAATTAATAAAGACGCAGATACAAAGTACAATAATTGAGAACAACAAAGCCATATCAATGAAATTGATTCATGAGTTGTACAATGATGGTCATGATGCGGACACTCGTTACTGAAGTAAGCTGAAGCAAAGAATTTTGAAAGAGTTTCCAGGTTTGTTGTACTTCTTGAAGATCGATAACAACAGTCCTGAGGTGGTTGTAAGTAAAGAAGGGATTGAATCAAGGAAAAGTTTTAACACTCAAGCACTTTCTTCTTGGTGTTGGTTTGTACAATCTCACCGGCCAAAAAATTCCAATTAGGATTTTATCTAACCTTGGTCACAGTACAGACTACAAATCAGTCTGTCAAATTGAAACTGCCCAAGCAGAAATTGCACAGCTTCTGTATGATGAAGATACCTCTCCAGGACTGACGCCATTGTCTGACGATAGTCATGTGTTCACATACTTTTGGGCAGATAACTTCAACAAGAAGATAGAAAGCGATAGCATAGGTATGATTGACTCTACCCATATGATCAAGTTTCAAGAACATTCTTATGGCACAGTTATGCAAACAGCTGTTACTGAGGTCCTTGGAGAAAAGAAGCACGACATTTACTATTGGGATCTTCTATTTCGTCGCTGTTCTCGATAGTAAATTTTCTTGTGCTTGAGTGTTAAAACTTTTCCTTGGGTCACCCCATGGATAAGGTCGCTGGAATATGATTCAATGTACCGCTTCACTTTCTCGGAAGCTGCATGTTCACGTGTTTTCAACAAGTGTTCCAAAAATGAAAGAAGTGGTTGTGGTGTTTCCTGGTTTCTCTGTTGTAATTTCTGGACACTTGGAGGCCATTGTGACTCGTTCATTGTGGTTTCATCACAGAACTTCAATATATCTTGTCGTATGAACTCTGCGGCTTTGCGTACCACAGATGATATTTCATTATGTGTTGTGATGGATTCAATCCCTTCTTTACTTACAACCACCTCAGGACTGTTGTTATCGATCTTCAAGAAGTACAACAAACCTGGAAACTCTTTCAAAATCTTTGCTTCAGCTTACTTCGGTAACTAGTGTCCGCGTCATGACCATCATTGTACAACTCATGAATCAATTTCATTGATATGGCTTTGTTGTTCTCAATTATTGTACTTTGTATCTGCGTCTTTACCAATTCAAAGTTGCCAATATTGTCTTCTTTCGAGAACTCGCTAGGTTTTGTGACACCAACTTTGCGAATGTAATCCATTCTGCATTTGTCATGGACTTTGCGAGAAGATCTACGGTACCCCATTGAATATTGTGAAGTACATCTGTGTCATCTGATGCTTCAGCGGCATGTTTGATCATTTCTTCTCAAGATGCATGTGTTAATTTATGCGACACCTGCTCTTTTCCATGAACTTTTTTCTCTTTACTTTGCAGAAGTAGCAATAATCGGGAAAGAGACGAGTGGATGGTGTAGATTGAGATGATGCTCGTAATTGCTTGGAGGTTGATTGATTTCCATCATCTGACTGATTTCTCTTTCATTGTGAGATGATTAGTGTGAACTTCTTGTAGCAGGGTTCCATGTGAATGCCATGGATATCAGGATCAATATGATCAGGAATCAATGCAGCTTGTTCCCTGTGAGCATTTTTACCACCTTGATCACAACGAATTTGCTTTGCCTGCAGTAATCTTGAATGGGCATTTGATGAGAGGACTATCAGTTCGCTATATTCATATAGGGGAATATTACGATCTAAGTTCCGATAGGGTTGCGTCATAAGATTGCGATCTAGTTAAGGTGAAATGATAGTGATGATTTCCTAATAACAGCGTAATAATAATGTCAAGCGGTATGATACTATGGTGAATAGCGCATATAAATACCGATTATTATTATATATAGTGCTACACATTGCAAGACCATGGTTTCATCTGAAACAAACAGGAATATAGGAATAACAATATATGTGCCACTTGATTAGGACATTTATGACACAATGTTTTCTTGAGTCCTTATCATGTGTATGGAAACAATTCACACAGAAATAAAAAGTTGATTATAGCCCTATAAGCATAAGTATATTACTGCCTTTTTTACTCAGTATTAATTATCATACATGGTCAATATACAACTTCTTTTACAATTTTACCCATTTTAGGCGCCAGTTTGGCCCGTATGGTGGTCGCCATATTAGATATGAAGCATGATTTAACACAAACATACTTAGTAAGAGTTCCACTAGAGTGTATGATGATGTTTCATGGTTTCATTCCCGAATTAATTAATATTTATGGCTAATTTTATGACTTTTTCGACAATTTCTCCCATTTTGGGTGTCATTTTCGCCCGCATGATGGTCGCCATATTAGATATGAAGCACGATATAACACAAACATGCTTGATAAGAGTTCCTCTAGGTTATATGATGGTGTTTCATTGTTTTATTCCCAAATGAATTTATATTTATGGCTAATATTATGACTTTTCGACAATTTTACCTATTTTGGGCGCCATTTTGGCCCTTAATGTGGACGCCATAATTGGATTTGAAGCATGGTATTATAAAACATGCTTCACGGTAGTTCATAAAGGGTATGTGACCATATTTGATGATTTGATTTTCATGTTAATTATTATTTATGGCCAATATATGATTTTTTGGTGAAATTTGACTATTTTGGCGGCCATTTTGAATAATTACCCCTATATTTTCCCAACCCACCCGAAGATGCGCATTTACCTGAACTTTTCTGTTTATACACATGATAAGGACTCAAGAAATCATTGTGCCATTAATGTCCTCTCCAGGTGGCACCTAGCTCAATCTGAAGCCGGTCTAATTGTACCAATTGGGAATTAGTTTTTTACTGACCAATGATTGTGGCAATTCATGACCCACTTTTAATCTTCAAGGTCACCTCTATCAAAATTGTGTTTTTTAGGTATTAAGAATCAATCGATCCTGTATGGAGTGGTATATGTTATAAATCTCAAACCATTCTTTCAAATGAGTTTGCATTTTTGAGAAAAGTTAGAAAACTATGTTATTTTCTAATTTCTGCGGGCCCCAACAGTAATTGCAACACAGCAGACACCGCAGGCACATTAGGTTTAGAATATAAAGTACGCGGAGTGCAGTGGATATTCACAATGCACTGCGCTTGTTGCGTTCCGGTTTGCGTTGCGGGTGTTTAGTGCGTATGAATGTTTCATTGTTTTTGTCGGGTGATTATTCATTTAGTTTAGAGGAGTTTTTGATTTTGATGGTCATATTAAAAGCCTTATTTCTTTTCACATAAGATTCAATATTATTTTTCTGTCGTGTATGAATTAGATTAATAAATTTCCATTCCATAATGCTCGTAAAATGAGACAAAATCAATGCACTTGCGGTAAATTTTGATTGCTGTCCAATGCACTCGGCCCCTACGGGCCTCGTGAATTGGACACATCAAAATTGACTGCGCATGCATTGATTTTGTCTCATTTCACTCGCGTATGAAATGCGCATTTATTAACCTATAATGAATTTTCTATTTTGATTTCAGACCCCCATTATAGACAGCGAGAGTATATTTGCTGGTGACTACCAGCTCTCTACAATATTTAGTAATTATGTGAAAAGAAATGGTAAGTTTAATTACAACTGCTTTGCACAGTCTATCAAAGGCAATCACACACTCATCCACAGTGGTTGAGCATCCACCTGCATACCAAGTTGAAAAAATCTGAGACCTGGACTCACAGTTCTATTTCTGTTCACAACTTGTGTTTCCAGGCCACTTCTTCAAATTTATTTCCATGGAATTTGTCATAGATGTGGTCTTGAAGAACAAGTTGCGGACAGAAATATAATTGTGCCTCCAAGTAACAGATTAGTTTGCATGTGGGTTGTTGGCAGTGTTCCTGCAGGAGCCGAGAAAATTGGCGCAATAGGTTTCTGAAAATGTGTGAAAAATATGCTTGTTCTTGCTCTATTTTACCAAATTTCATCCTAAGCCTGTGATTTTGGAGCAAGCTGAAGCACCTCCTCAAACTAGTCCAAATTGTTGAATTGGCGTAAGCTCAAAAACCTTTGTAGCTTTGTAGCTCTGTCGGTGTCGGTTGCTTCATTTCCCACTAGCTTTGCAGTATTGTTGCTTTGTTCCTTCATGTTGCTTTGAAAGTTTAATTCACTTCAACTTGATAAATCTTGCCATATGACAAAATTTTGTTGATATTGATTAACTCAACGACATGAAGCATTGCCGCTATGACAACAGGAAGCGACAAGTTGTTATGTCATGACAAAGCTACAAAACTACATGAGTGTGAAAGCAGCATTATAGAAAGCAGTTTTCCAGTATTACAGGCCAATAAAGCTTGACTGCTGGTCATTATGTAGTCGGGCCTATCATTTCAAAAGAGAGATGGGCACTCTTGATTTCAGCTTTCTGGCAGCCTCTTCCACCAGTAAACCTATTATTGTTGTCCTTGCTTATATCGCCAAGTTATCCAACAGATATCCAGTTGTCCAAATCAGTAGAGGTGTACAGCCACTTGGAACATAGCATTACCCTATTGTTTCAAAAAAAGAGGTGGGCCTCTTGACCATCTGCCATTCACCTTTTAGCCCTATTCCTGATAAGCCTTTTTGAGGTATGGCTGACATTGCACACTCCACTAAACATCTTTTTGTGTTTTCCGGGTTTTACCCAAACCAACGTACGCCCTCTCCTATTGTTATCTTAATTTTACCCATTTGGAATAGCGTCATCTCCTTTTGTGACAGCCATTCTTCTAAACAGGCTTGTTGTAATAGCATTTCATTTTTGTCTTCGACAGTGACCACCAAGTTAGAGAGCAGTTACCCAGTAGTCCAGGTCGGTAGAGGAGCCGGACAGCCGTTTGTCATGAAAGGAACCATCCATTTCTTGGAGGAAACATTACCATATCCTTTAACTTTTACTTCATTATGTGAGTGCAAGAAAGTTGTATCTGTGATAGCTACCATTTGTTATTAATTTGGATTGTACATTATATAATATCAAGTCTTGAGTCAGTGGCTCTTGAAATGGTTCTTAAAAGCCACTGACACATAAGAGGAGAATTTTGAGCAATTTTTCTTATTCTAGTGATAAGGTGTTAAATAAATATGACATATGGCAGCCATTGCAGATACAACCTCCTTGCACTTACAAGACAACTAGATGGCTCTGTCACAAATTAACAAAAAATTACGGACCAAGTATAGAGGGTTTGCACAACGCGACACGCACCATACACGAAGACCGTTTTGACGCCATCTTGGTGGAGTGCGGAGTAGTTTGTGATGTAAACAAGACATCAAAATCGACTGTAACTCGTGATTGACTACTGCGAATTATATTTTAATGTGACGGGACTCTTTGTTTGCCTGCCCATGAAAATGGTGTTGTGAGTATGATATGACGTCACGTGCAAACCCTCTATACTTCAGGTACCATCCAATATGTTAGGGTTAGGGTTTAGGCTTAGGCTCTGGGTTAGGGTATGATTAGGATCAGGGTTGGGTCGTGTCATGCTTAGTGAGTTAGGGTCGGGTCGGGTCATATAGTTAGTGATAGGGTCGGGTCATGGGTGAAGTATACCTAAAGTTTACCTTTTCCAAATTTACTTCAGATACAAATTTACACAACAACAGTGGCATTGCCAGAGGGGGTGCTGAGGGTGTGGCTGAACCCCCAGTGTTTTATTTGTCAGTCTCAACAGGTCACCTGTTGGAAAATTTGGACTTCTGTTGGAATTTTGAAATCAAAGAGAAGTTTGTCATTCTATTTTTAAAGATACAGTAAAATTAGTCCTTCAAAATTAGTTAGTGTAGTGTGTTGTACAATTCCATGTACGGGTACGCGTAACATGCTCGCTCTTGTATGGCAAGTTTCATTTTAAAAGAAAGGTAAATCTAAATTACATTGATTAACATGGGGTGATGGATGGTTGTATTTTCTATGTTTTATTGAAGTAGCAAACACATTTTTAAATAATTATACGGTTTAATTTCGTTACAAAAAAATAATGCACCTTGTGCTGAAGTCGAAGTTGTCCAACTCACAAGGCGCAACTTCAGCGTTATTTTTGTACAATTTCACTCGCGTCAAGTAATACACAGTTATTAATCTATAATTAATCTATGGAAATATAACATGTGGCAGGTATTGGACTAAGTGAGTTTTGGATAAATACTCTTTGGTTGAGTAAATCCGAGTTTCAGGCTGTTTTCCTTAACTGATATGTTCACATATATTCCAGGTTTTTGGCAGACTGTCAAGATGGCGTGGATCCAGTATTTATCAATACTCGTCATTTTCATCTTTATTATGGAACGAGTCAAAATCTTTGTGTATCAAAATCAGATTGTCAGCACAATTGTAGAGAGACCGTATCCGGTTCAATCTAAAAACCATTATCACTGATGCCAAATCATCTTCATTGTGGATGGAGTGAAAAGCCTTTGTGCTAGGGAATCACACTGCCATAGAAAAGAGACTGTATCCCATTCCCTGACAGTGTTGGGTATAGTCCAATAAACCCTTATCACTAGAGGAAAAATTCTTAGTGTTTCGGAATCACAGGACTAAAGAACAGAAACAGTATCCGGTACAACTCTAGAACCAGTATCACTGATGTCATGCAATCAATGATACAAGTACTTGCATAACATGCATACCCCATGAAGGAGTCTATTCATATAGGGGACCCACGGCTTAACTAGTAAAGTTTCTTGCCCAAGGAAACAAGGAGATGTCAAAAGCAACAGCGTATAGTGTTTGCTTGTCTTCATTATGGAAATATCATGACCATACCTAGCCTTGTTCTGAGTTCCCATTCAGTGGATTTACCCACTCAATGGCGGAAGTGTGCCAATGGGAATGGTCTATAGGAATGAGATTTTAATCACTATGGTAGAGAGACTGTATCCGGTACAATTTTCACTTATAAATTTAGTGATAAATTGGTCTGCTGAGCGTTGAAAGAATTTTCTTCCTATGTATAAGCAAAAGTGTTTCTGAGGTAGAAGATTTTCAACGTCCGAGCATGGAAATTTTCCCTTCCTATATAGAAGCAAAAGTGCTTTCCCTGTTCAGGTGTGGGAGCTATGATAGGGGAGTTTCTGTGTCTGAGTTCAGAAAGATTTCCTTTCCTAAATAATTTAATGAAAGTAATTCCTATGTTTGGGAGCGGAAACTTCAATGGTGGGCGGATATTTCCTATATGTGATGACTCATCTGTTATGACTCACCCCAAAAAGGGGGACTTTGCAGCAGAACACTTTTTGAGAAACTGACGAAAATAGGCAGCAAAAAATAAAGAAAATAATAAGAATTTCCAGAAGATTTTCTGTTGCAAAATTTGATCGCCTTGATCAATTTCAACAAGTAAGGCGTCATATTGAAGCTTAGAAAATGCTGTAACAGATGAAATGATAAAATCAAAATTGATATCATCTGCAAAGTCCCCCTTTCACAGAAATGCCACATTTAAGAATAAATTCTGAATTTTCAATTGGTTTAAGCCTTAATTCAGATTTTTTTAATTGGTTGTATCGTGTACAAAGGTATCGGCAATTTTGGTTTCTCACATACTTTCGAAATATTTCAGACTTTTTGAACACCAATGAGTGGCATCTCTGCTTTCGGGGTGAGCCATCACATATAGTAGGTTAAGTGTTTCTATGTGTTTGAGCGTGGACTAATAATTTTTTCTATAGTAACGAAAATATCTTGCTCATTCGATTGCAGAACCTCTGTTGGGGAATTTTCTGTGACTCATTTGGACGTGGTAAATCCACAAATGGAGCTTCCAGGGTAGCGGTGCCGTATCGGACCATATCCAGTAAAACCCAAGAACCATAATGCCAAAAGTGACAATGTTAGCTTGCTCATCTTCATCATGAATGGAGTAAAAATCTTTGTGTATCGGAATCATATATTATATGCATCATTTGGTAGAAATGCCGTATCTGGTACATAATCCAAGAACCATTATCACTGATCAATTGCATACCTGTCAAGTCTTCCGATTTAGGTAGTCCTCCTGACCTCCCGATCAGGTAGCCATTTCTCCCGCTTTTTCAACAAAATCTCCGCTTTGAGAAAAAAATGTACCGCAGTGACCTTTTAGCATGTATTACAGACTGTGTACACCCTACATTTTGTTGAGAAATTGAAAATGAGATTGTTATGAGTCATCTGTCCGCTTGCGAGACCTTTTTTTATGCTTGTCACTTTTCAAAAGTTACTCGTAAATGCGTAAATTTCAATCTTCCACATCAGAATTTGGAAATGTTGACAGGTATACAATTGTGCAATGAGTGATAATTTGGTCTATTATTATCTATTCTTCATGAAATAAACATTGCAGATGATTTGAAGAACGCATGCATACTGTGAATATGCAAACAAAATTGATTTTGCCAAAAGACCTTTGTATCAATTTTCACCCCTGCGCTGACTTCACAGCTGTATGGAGCGCAAACTAAAGTTTGTTGATTACTGCTATGTGGGGCTGGGAGGGTACTTCAATCAACCCATCCATAATGATAGTATATTTGTGTACCGCCGCGGCAAAAGGGTCCAGTTGTCGGCTCGTACATGTTGCTCCTTGTAGCATATCTAATGTATGGTATTTGTATACATCAGATATGCTACAATGAGCAACATGTAGGACTCGATAACTGGACCCTTTTGCCGCGGCGGTACACATTTGTGATGAGTCACCCTAAAAAGGGGGACTTTGGGACGGAACACTTTTCAAGAAACTGGTGAAAATAGACAGCAAAAAATAAAGAAAATAATGAGAATTTCCAGCAGATTTTCTGTTGTAAAATTTGACCACTTTGATCAATTTCAACAAGTAAGAGGTCATTTTAAAGTTTCGAAATGCTGTAACAGATGAATTGATAGAATCAAAATTGATATCATCTGCAAAGTTCCCCCCCCCCCCCTTTAGGGGTGAGCCATCACGTTTAAAAGGTAAAAACATTTGTGTTTCAACAACTCATTGTATATCCTTGTACATGAGCATATACTGGTGTCGATTTGTTATCATCAACATTTGAAATTCAAATTACAGCAGCATGTTCGTGGAAGTGGGTTTATTAGTCAACGCCTGTTCATCATGTTTCAGGAACTTTTAATTACATGCAAGGATAGCAGAATTTTGCAAACTGCATAGCCATGTACATTCCAATTAACAAATCATTTTGCTTTAAGATTTTGATAAATATTTTATGAACAAAACTTTCCGTCATATAAAGAAAAGTGGAATTTGTTCTCTGTACATAATGGTTAAGTTTTCAGGAAAATGTTAGTTGCTGAATGATTTCAAACATGTTACACATTGGTTCATTACAAATCAACAACTCTATAGTTTCTCTCAGGCTGCGATCACATAGAAGTATATGGTATACGCTATTCGATGGCTATATTTTATACAGACACGGCGAGCTATTCGTTTTTTCGAATAGTGCCCTCTTATGTGACCCGCAACGTAGCATCAAATTCATGTGTTCGATTGAATCTATACATCTTTTGACCAAATGGTGCATCTGAGTAAGATTAATACTTCAAGATGATTGCATGTAACCACCAGAAGTTCTTCTCTTTTTGTGTCTCTTCCACGACTTTGGAATGAAATCCCTTCTGATGTTAAAGAGTGCAATGTTCTTTCTATATTCAAATCTGAATGCAAGTCATTTTTCATTGAACTGTACAGTTGATTCAATTACGTCCCTTCATATAGGGTTCAAATGTTGTTTATTTTGCTTTGTCTCAAAAATGTTTCTTTTTAAATGTGCAGGATATAAAGTGAGCACTGTGGTGTTTTGGGTTTTACTAAGCCCATTCATTTATCCTAAATTGCTTGCATTTTGTTATTGTTATTGTAACTTACTTTGTTAAAATTCATGTGAACCAAGTTATATTTTTTGTTTGTTTTATAACAACATATTTGTAAATTGTTTTAAATGTTTGTAAATTGCAAGTGATTTGAATAAATATTATTATTATTAATCCGTGCGCAGGTGAAATCGTGCACCGTATACCCGAATAGTATAGTTCTATGTGATCGCAGCCTCAGAGTTGTTTTCCACTCGTTCGCAGGGGTTTGCTTTCTGACGCTTGTTGTTAAGGCCTTTATCGTACTGATGCACTTATTTATGCACGTATTTGCAGAGTGTGATTTGTTGATTTCGATTGTTTATGCTCACGCGTTAAGAAAACGCACACGACCCGATTGAAATGGAGAACAACTTTTAAAATTGGTATACATCCTATGCATCTGCATATTTTAGGTAACACTTTAGCGGCTTATCCTTCCGGGGTAACAATATGTTTGGAAACATGATTATTGATAAATGATAATCATTCTGTAATACTTTGTCAGGTAAAACCAAACCAATACTTCTTTTGCCATTCACAATATTGTAAATTAAAACCTTTGTTTTATAGCCCTCATCTTCCTAAGAGGGGTGGGGGTGGTTCACAATCCCCCCCCCCCCACCGCTGATTGCACCAATAAAAAAAAAAAAGCAACCCTGAGCATTTAGGCAATTGTTTTTACATCCTTTACGGTCACTTTGACAAAAAAAATTGGGGGTACCACCCATTGTAGCCATTTGATCAAATCAGATTCCTCGTCAAACCCAATATCTATTAATTTTTTTTGCAAGAGAAAAAAAAGTAAACTCACATGCAATGACTAAGAATCGAGATTTTTAAAACAAAACCATTCAAAAAAATTAGCATATTTTTGGGTTTACTGAGGAAGATTCAAACATGCAGATAGAATTGTACTGAATAGTCACTAATGCATAGTCGAAGTTGCACCATTCTGTGGTCTCGTTCCGATTTTCATTCAATAAGGTGCCCCCCCCCAAATAAAAAAAAATGTTGTGTTGCCCTTTTGGGAAAAAATTTAAAGTTGGGTCGGTTGGTTCGGATTCTTTTTTTTTTTTACTTTCCCCTGAAGCAGATTTTAAGCTTTAAAATCTCTAAAAACAATGCATGCTAAAGTCATATGACGACATAGCAAGATCATTTCTTAGTTATTCTATTGAAAAAGATTTGTTAATTTATCACATTTTGTGAGAAACAGTAAATTTAAGAGATTTTGGGTCGTTTGGAAAAAGGCAACACGACAATTTTTTTTTTAGGCCTGACGTAAATATGCCAATTATAGGATTGGCGTATTGAAAGATTAAACACCTTGATGTAGATAACATTTTACTGAACCATTTAATGGTTTATTTGTATCAAAATCAAACATTGTACATTGATTGTTTGTAAATAGTTGTACATGAATATTTAATA
>JXSR01S003614.1:61850-72461 GCA_000969725.1 Ophiothrix spiculata
CCAAATTACTAATAATTTATATTTTGGTTTTCTATTAATATTTTCAAAATTAAACCTAAAAATCGGATCTGAAAATTGAGTATGGTACTAACCATCAACATAAATAACAAAATAACATTTCATGTCTGATACTCAAGTTAAAGGTGTTTGGGAGATCCGCTCGAGCAATTTTAGTATAAATCGGCATGAATGATATTTTATCGATGTAGACCCGATTTTTAAAATAAAAATTGGGGGTCACGGGACTCGTTTTTGCATGAGAGTCTGTTTAAAAACACCATTTTTGGAGGTTTTGAGGGACAAATTAGTACAGGGGTCTATGGGAAATGTGGCAAAAGTGAAATTATTTAGTGCTGATTCAAAAAATCTGCTCGAGTAATTTTGTTAATTTTTTTACAAAAGTTGCGCACAAGTATGTTCTTTCAAATAAAAAAATACAAATTGGGGGTCACGGACATAGTTTTTAAGAAAAATATTAAAATATGGCAATTTTTAGCTTCAAAACACTACTTACAGTATATGCGCATGCGTATTGCGGCAGTTACCTTAGCGCGTACCGGTACGTGTGGACGGCGCGTGGACCAAACACCTTAATACATTAAAATTCATCCTTTGTAGGTCAAAATGAACGATTTTTACATAAAACACAGGATTTCTCCTATTTGTATTTTCGTGAAAAACATTAAATTTTCAAGCAAGATAACTATAGTTAGGAACATGTACAACTTAAACTTTAGTTTTCATCTTGTAGTAGACATTCTTCTCTAGGAACACATTTTTTATTTTTCCAAATTTGGTCCTGTTACTTGAGTTATGTTAAATAATGTAGTAAAATTTTACACTAAAATATTAGAATAGTAACTTTTTTATGGTTTATTCAATATTTTGAGAACCAAACATTTGGAAAAACAAAAAATGCATTCCTAGACCAAATGGTCCAGATTAAAACACATTTTCCAGGATAGATTTTTTAGTTATCTTGCTTGAAAAAATTGCAGTCAAAATTTAATATAATGACATTTTACTCAAAAAGTATATTTTGTCGAGACAATCAGATATCAAAATCATTATTCTCATCAAATTTCATTTCAGAAAATGTATACTTATATATACTTTTAACAAATATTAAAACTTTTACAAGCAAAAAACAATCTCTGAAAACCAGGGGTTATATTAACTGTGCCCTTAAAGTTCAATAAATGGACTATAAAATGCAAACTCTACATACTTTCTGACTACCCTTTTAACTACAGAAAATTACATATACAGATTGTAAGGTGTGTTTTTCTGGGACACCCAATAAAATCAGTCAATACATACCTTTTGATGAAATCAAATATTCCTGCAGGGCAACCTGCGTTGAAAGTCAGATCTGTGACATTTGCAGCAATGCAAAAACTTTATATCTAGAAAAAGAGGCCTTATATCCATATGATTTGCATAATGAACAACCCAGGGGCCACTGAGCTATATTGGTGTACACATGCGTGAACAAAAAAAACACCGAAAAAGGGGTCATTTTTCCCTGACCAAAACATAAAGTACTGCACGTGTTTAGGGGTATAAAAACACAAATTTTCAACAAAAAGGGGTGTTTTTTAAACATTAATACAAAATTTCCACAAAAAGGGTTGTTTTCCCAAACCCGAAGAAAAAAAATCCAACTTTAAGGAGATAAAATTGCAAGTAAAATTGCATGTAAATCCTTATTTAGGGAGATTTCTTCATGGTAAGCTAAAACTTGTTTACGGGGTATTTTGTAAAACTATGTTCACGCAAGTGTACATCATTATACATGAGTGGTCCCCTGGGCTGAACAACAACAGGTGGCTATAAGTGTTAAATGAAGATGTCATTGTTTTAATAGAGGGTCCAAAGAATAAAATGGAAACAGGTGAAGTATAATAGGTTGATAACAGGAATTTGTGTTCAAATAAAATGAATAAATTAAATAAATTTGCATTAATTACATGATAATTTTTAAAGTTTTGCAACCATTAGGTACAAAAGAGATCGGCAAACTTGAATTGCTAGTATATGGTACATAATTTCCTGCTTCTAAACTTCAGAATCCACATTTTACCGTGGTGCATTTTTGGGGGCATTTTCCATTTTGTAATTTTTCATTCAAAATGACGGCGGTGGCCGTACAGTTGGAAGTTTACGAGAGGTAAAATGTTAGGGTACGGTATGCTTTTAATGTTTTTCAACTATGTAAACTGACCTAGTTCATGATTCTTTTCAGACATTGGAATTTAAATGAGGCCAGTTTACCTTTATCACTTTCGATAATTCACCTAACTCTAAACTGACCTAGTCAGGACCTTTAAAAGAGTAACAAGTAATTTTTACCGTGTGATGAGTTTTTAAAGTTGAAGTTACCAGGTGGAACTTAAAAGGGTATCAAAAAATTCTAAAGATCACCCACAAGGGAAAGAGCTATATCAATGAAGTTTTGACAGAATATTCACTTATCCTTTTTTACATTGTGGTGAAAATGTCATTGTTATTTTTACTCTCTTTGAATTGGCAAAGTGTCCGAAACCGGTCCCTTTGACTTGGTAATCTACATGGTGAAATTGCGACACACGCTATTAGTAAGTCAATTTGCATTAGACGAGTTGCCACTTTAGTGCCCAAGAAATTTAGTTGTTTGATACCATCGTATAGGTAGTGTTTCCTCTTTCCACTGATAATAGAATTATGGAAATTGGTCAACAGATGACGTCACAATGCCAAAATAAAACATGGCCAGCCTAAACAAGTGGATTCTCAGCGAAATACAAAATGGATTTGTTTTTTACTAAGGAACCGTTCACAAACACTTGTTAGGGGAGGGCTGATGCAAAAAGGGGGACCTTAAAATTGTTCACTTTAATAAGGGGGCCTTGAAAAAATGTACAAATTTTCTGGTAAAAATTGAGTTTACATGCTTTTCTAGGGGGTTGACCACTAATTTTTGTCACAAAACAGGGGGTCCCTTACTTTTTTTGAGGTCAAAAAGGGGGGGGGGGGGGGAAAATTTTCTGTGATAATTACTTTTTTGCATCAGGCCACCCTTACAAGTGTTTGTGAACAGTCCCTAAAGAAGATACAACTGCAGTCTGTGAACAGTCAGTTTAAAGTTGTAGAAATGTGTTACAGTTCACATTGACTTTGTTAAGATGCCTTAAAGATTGTAATAAAATCACAATTCCAAGCTCTATTTCTTCTGGGTAATCTTTAAAACTTTTTGACACCCCCTCGTATTACGGAGAATTTTCCCCGACCACATCAAAAATGTAAAAAAAAATGATTAGTTCCTAAAAAAAATTCATTCACCAGCACATTTTTTATATTTATTTATATGAACATTTGATTAAAACAAACAAAAAATAAATAAACTACCTTCAGTTTTTACACAATCAGATTCAGATTTTATTTCTATAATCATCAATCATTGTCTAGGTGCAGTTTGTGATTAAGATTTGATTAAAACCTTTCTTACTTTTTAGCTCTAGAGATAAAAAGATGAATACAAAATAAATGCATGCTGAAAATTGTATTTGATTGTGTTCATTTGTTTTGATGAGAATTAAAACCTTTTAAAAATCTCCAACTGTACTGAGTAGCTCTGAGGAGCTTGATTTTAATTTTAAAATACATATTGGTTCGAGAAATACCAGGATTAGGCTCAAAAATACTAGATCTACATTGAATGAGATTTTAAAATTCTATAAAACATCTTTTCTATAAATTTAGAGTTCTATCCTCCCTGCGTTCTATCCTCCCCTTTTAGTTCCGGATAAAATGTTTGTGAAATAGTACAAAAATAGAAATTTTGATAATAATTGTTCATTTTTCAACTTTTGAGCTTTGAATGCCGGGTATTTTGACTCAAAATCAATCTGAGTGCCGGGTGAAAATTAAGTGTGCCGGGGGGACCCGCCACCTCCTGGCGTAGCGAAAACCCTGGCCGTATCACTTGTATTTTCCTTTTGAAGCCCCTGAATAAGTACCCATCAGCATGGGCAATGGTGCAGATGGTAGTAATGGTTACGATATCAATATAGCAAGGAATTTAAAAAGGGGAACCAGTACTCGCTGCCATTTTGATTTCACCGCCGTGTAAATCCTATAGGACGGCAGCCATCTTGAATTGTCGCTCATGGAGGGTGAGTTATTGTACCTCTGGCATTTTAAAGTTCCGCTTGCCACACTTCAAGAGTCTTCGCAACAGAAGAACAGGAAACTTGGCGTACTTTGATCAGATAAAGTCGCAATACACGTTACTTGAAACGCATGCACGGTTTGTGCTTGAAACAAAATGCACACACTGTATATGCATCAAGTGAAGATTTACGCGATCTGTCTGGATATCAGGCCAAACTCCGAATATATCCGGAACTATAATATCTCTGCTCCATGAGCAATACAAGATGGCGGCGTATCGCGATTCCCCCTGTAAAAATTCCTTGCACATGTACAGAATCATTGGCTGTGACCATATTTTCAAAAGTTTGTTCTCACAGAGACTTTGAAAATTGAGGTAAATAAAACAGTGTTGTTGTAAAAAATATCCACATGCAACAAATTTATGTCACCAAACTTGGTATTGTAATATCAGTTCCTGTAAGGCTTTCAATATAGCTGGGCTGTGCTGCTTCAGGGCTATCGCTAGCAGTAACGGTCTACTGTTTTCTGATGTGCAGATCTGTTTGGCCAGGTTAGTAGCATACACGTGTGTGATTGGCTGTTGAAAGATGAAATGAAATAATAAATTGCATGAATTCAGGTTAGTAAGTTTTAACACTTATTTGCAGGATTTTTACTTGTAGTTGTTATGATTGGAATCAAAATTGCCGCTAATTGAAGCCCGGAGGGGGGGGGGGTACTCAAGTTTGGTTTTGGTAGGGGTGTGCCACTGGGAAATTTGAAGTACCACCCATGCATACCAATTTTAAAGAAAAAGGGACCCATCCACATACCAAATTTTGAGTCAAAAGTTATGCAAAAAATTGAAATTTACTCTAATTTGACACAAATTTCTTGATTTTTGTTTCAAATTTTAGAATATTTTGAAAAACAGACCCATCAAAATACCACACTGTTTTTGCAAAGAAAAAGGACCCATTTGTATACCAGACAGCCTGATTTTGCTAACAAAGTTTGCGGCACATCCCTGTGATCACTTTTGTACTAAGTATCCCCCATAGTTTTGTGTAGTATTTAATTTAGAAATGTCCTACATTTACGTGTTTTGGTACTTTAGGTCTTCTGTTAGACTCACCAGGTATACACTGTATGCAGCGCCCCAAGAAGGAGCAGTCGCACAGGGGACCAACGGCTTAACGTGACTATCCGAACCACGGAGCAATTAGAGTAAAGTTTCTTGCCCAAGGAAACAAGGAGACGTAAACCGCCTGGCCCGGGGCTCGAACCCGCAACCTCTGTATTACGAGACCCATGCTCTAACCGCTCGGCCATGCTGTTGGTGGATACTAAGGAAATTTGTATGGACCTTTTTATTACCTTGTCAAACTTAGGGGTGTGACGCCCCCACCGCACCCCCTGGCTATGGGCTTGCGCACTACTGAAGTGATAGCAGTGGCATAGCGATAGTTTCAATATTTGGGGTGCAAAATTTGTTTGAAGACTGACATATGAGACTCAAATGGTAGACCCAATGAAGCTTTTGAAAACTGACAAGCAAAAAAAAAAATTCCCCAAGAGCATAGACAACTATTTTTACATTCTATAGCTCACAATTTTTCACTAATCTTGGGTAGGAAGTCATTTTGCAACAATTTTTGCTGCTTTTCAAACAAATTGGCTTCAATTTTACTCAAAACCGATGTTGTTCATAATAAAAACAACAAACTTCTCTTCAACTTCAAATTTCCGACAGTGGTACACAAATTTTCAAACAGGTGACCTATTCCAACTGACAAATGAAATATAGGGAGTGCGACTGAACCCCCCACCCCTGCAGTAATAGATATTACATTGTTGGCTGTAAACCATCAATTTGCTTTTAACGAGCTTCAAGTTGGTAAGGATAATGGAGAGTTTTAAGCCAGATGTGGAAATAGCGTTCCAATGAAGTGCCTGAGGGGGCAATCGCATGCCTGCTGGGAATAAATGCTAAGGATCTATTAGGAATGGGAGCAGTTGGGAAGGTGCAAAATCTCCAATTGTGTGACACTAGTGGCAACAGGGAGAGGGGTCAATTTGGTATGATGTAGAGGGGCGAGAAAGGAAGAACCTCCAACTGTGCAAAAAATGATCCCCAAACCCACCCACCCGTAATATAATATAAATATTAATACAAACGTTTTTTTAGATTTATTCCATCATTTAAACTGCCTTCAAAACAGAATTTTTAAATTTCATATCAAACTCTCACCTCATCTTTTCCCAGAAGGCATTTGGATGTGAATGTCGGATTCCTGTCCTCTGGAAGATCACCATCTCTAGTGACATGGACCTGAATATTGGAAAAACAGAAACAGAAATTCAACATACTCAAAACAGAATTTTTTAAATTTCATATCAAACTCTCACCTCATCTTTTCCCAGAAGGCATTTGGATGTGAATGTCGGATTCCTGTCCTCTGGAAGATCACCATCTTTGGTGACATGGACCTGAATATTGGAAAAACAGAAACAGAAATTCAACATACTCAACATACATTGTCATAGACTCATATACTCCAAATTTCCTGCAACATCAATATTAAAAGGGACAATTCCAAGATCACAGACCTAAATCTAAACACCAGCGGTGTTTCATGAATACGGGCCCTGGGTCCTGTATTTTATCTTTAAACCTAACACCTGAAGGGGTATTATATTCTTTTTCTAAAGCAATTTTTATTTTAAATTAAATTAAATTAAAATTTTCAAATATCATTTAACTCAAGAAAGTGTATATCTCACTTTATTCCATTTTTAATCCAAATAAATCACCTTTCACTCAAACTGTAGCTGATATAAAAAAGAATGAGCAGAGGACAAGTCAAACACTATATGCTGTAAATCTTGAAGTATGCAACAAGCAGCCGATTAACACACACAAACCAATATGACCACGAGGAAGTGAATTATTCCATATTTCTCGAATCATAACAATGTACCAAATCTTGCTGAATATTCAAATCAAGTTATTTTCAATGTTTGTCCATGTTTAAGCAACAAAATAAGCCAAAATAATACCAAAATCATGAAGAATTCATGTAAAAATATATTAATACGCAATGATTTGGTCCTAATCAATCATAACTAGTCTCTTACACAATACAAATCCACCAGTTCACAATGTTGTAGAATGCAAGGAATATGCTATGGACCTTGTAACAGAGTCTGACTGCTTGTTGCATACTTCTAGGTTTATAGAGTATAGTTTGTATGTTGAACATGTGACTCAAAAAAAAAAAGATTTGGCAGTTAATTAGGGACAGCTTCAAAACTCAAGCGGCGGCTGACCGCCCGGAACCACCGGTTGTGGGCGGTTGCCATTGTTTAGAACAACACCAAACAACCTGAATCGGCGGTTGAGTTTAGAAGCGGTCCCTTGTATATAGATTTTGAACCCATTTTTCCTTGATACAAAGGATTTTGATTCACCATTTGTCACGATGAGGTAAAGAGCTATTAAAAAAAGGTAATAGGAACTAAGGCCCTGCGGGGAAACCCGAAACCCCGAATTTTCCCGGACCGGACCGGACCGAAACCGGGTCGGGAAATTTTTTTGAGCTTTTTTCGGGTTCGGTACGGTCCGGGAAAAATATTATCGGGGTCAACCGGGTCGGGGAATTTTTACTCGGGTCAGGGAAAGTTAACATTCGGTCCGGGAAATGCAAAAGCTCGTTCGGGGTAAAAATAAAATGGAGCAACAATTAATCGCTGTGTCTATAATGTAATTTGTTAACTTACACTTTTTCACGTCCATAGTTAATATTTCGTACCTTGCATTAGTTGCTGACATTTCATGCACCTGAAATCTTATGCTGTTCATTGAGTTGTGATTGCGCCATCTTAAAATTGACATAAATGTGATCGTCTATGACACAGATATCGTGAAACACTTAGGAGTAGGCCTACTTTGTAATGAAAGAAAGTGATTGTCTGTTGTAGGTCTGCAGTTTGATACTCCAGCTTATTACTCCCAACTAACTAACTTACTCCCAACCAGTTACTCCAAACTAGATTGCAATTGTCAAACTGATGGCTGGAGTTATGTTTAAATAGGCTGTTATGTTTAAATACATAAGAAAAAACTCACAAAAACCAATTAATTTAAACGTTTTATGCCTACCACAGAACTATTAAAATTTGGAGGTGAAATTTTGGATTTATAATCATAAAAATCTATGGGCTTCAATTTGATATCAAAACGTGTACTTCAGGTTGAGCTCTTGGGGATCATTATATGATAGGATCCTACGCCTTCAAGTCTATACATATTAATTACAATTTTTCGCACGATGTTTCAAACTCTAATTTCTCCTTTATCACTTTACTGAATAAAGCACATTTAATCTTGTGACGTCAACGAGCATTTGCTTCTTAAAAACAAAAATCACATAAATTCCCCGTTAAGAATGATCTATGATTGGTTAAAAATCGGGCCATAAAATCATGTGAACGTTTTTCGTGAGGTCCTAAATAAGGTCATTTGTCTTAAATTGAGTCATTTTTTTCGTAATCGGTTTTAGGTGAAAATCGTAATCCTTGTTAAACACCATTTTAATGACTTAAAATTCGGGGTAACTCGAGGTCGGGGAAAAATATCCATCTTGACCGGGAAATCATGAAAAACTACCGGTCCGGGTCGGTCCGGTCTAGAAAAAATCCTTTCGGGTCGGGGTCGGTCGGGGCAAGCTAAATTTTTATCGGGTCGGTCCGGTCGGGAAATAAATTTTCGGGGAACGACGGGGTCGGGGTGAGAAAAAACCTGCCCCGCAGGGCGTTAATAGGAACCAGCCTGTATTTTCGTTGGTTGGAGAACCCATGTCTCTTTTGAAGTGACTATTGTATCTTTCCAATGAGCAGATTGCCACACCTTCTTCAACACCAGCCTGTTATCTTTCCAGGATTGAAGAACCCATTTATATCACGCTCAACAACACTACACACATGGCTCAGAGAATTTAAAAACCTATACCCTTTCATGAAAAAAGACACTTGGAGACCTAATCATGATTCTTATAAAAATCTGTTTTTCAACATGTGTACATACTTGCATTTCCCCGAGTACCTTCCCCTTCCCCTTGAAATTACAAATGCAGAATTTTGTGCAAGCCTCAATGAGTGAGATACATCGTAAAGACATATTTTAACAGTCAAGAGTAGAAGTTGAAGTTGGGCCAGGGCAGCAAATTATGCGGGAGCAGGGAGCACCGCTTGCAGGAAACAACAGAAGATATTGAGGAAATTGTGCCTTCATGAGAAAAAGTAAATACAAGCTGATTGAGGAAACTTTGATCTTCAAAAACTTGCTCCTGAGGTAAAAATAATAATTTTAAGCCAGAACACCCACTCATTTTGCTACTACATGTACAGGCGAAACCGAAGCTTTTTTGACAACAGCTGTGGTTGCCCATCTCCATTTCCTTTGCGTCCGGGCAAGGCTCTACTAAACAGTCAATGATTTTATGGTATGACGCTTTTCCACTTTTTTCTTTACTTGTTATGGGTCTTTTTTCTTTACTTGTTATATATGTTTTAAGAAATTTAATGAAGAATTGTTTTTGAATGATCTTTCACAAGTACCCTGGTCTGCTATAACTGAACATGATAATATTGATGATGCTTTAAAATTATGGGATTCTTTGTTTTCTGAGGTCGTTAATAGGCACCTTCCAATTAAGCACAAGCGTGTCAAATCATCACCGGCACCTTGGATGAACAGTCAAATTAAAAATGAAATGTCTAATAGAGATTCTCTCCAAAGATTAGCAATTCGTTCAAATAACTCGGTTGATTGGAACGCTTACAAAACTGCCCGCAATAAGGTTACTGGTATGATAAAAGAGGCAAAGAAAAACTATTTCAAGGATACCATAAATCACAACTCAAAGAATTCAAATCAGTTATGGAAATCGCTCAAGAAAGTTCTTCCGACCAAAAGTTCTTGTAGTCCCTCATCAATTGTGTACGATAATAATGTTTTAACATCAAATGAAGATATATGTAACGGTTTTAATGAATATTTTGCTAATGTTGCATCAAAGTTAATTGACTATTGTAATGAAGAATGTAATGAAAATGTTGCAACTACATGTACAAGAAATCCGGTTTTCGACTTGATTTACCACTTGTCACAACATACTTTGTTGATAAAGAATTATGTAATATGTGTATTAAAAAGGCTACTGGGCTTGATGATCTGAGCTGTAAAATTCTTAAGCTTGCCCGTCCTGTAATTGTTGAGAGTTTGACCTATTTGTTTAATTTATCTCTGTCTACAGGTGTATTTCCATCAAAATGGAAAGAAGCAAAAGTAATTCCATTGCACAAAGGAGGTGACATAGATGTAACTAATAATTATAGACCCATTTCAATATTGCCCGTTATTAGTAAAATTATTGAAAGAGCTGTGCATAATCATATTTATTCTTATATTAATCA